>CAJVGK010000139.1:0-28618 GCA_910950805.1 Acrocephalus scirpaceus scirpaceus
GGCACACAGCGATGGCAGCGGGGTGGCAGTGGCACCGCCAGGATGTGTCACTGGCACCGCCGGGTCCCTGCCCACGGCCTGGGGACACCAGGGCGCCACACCCGGCATGTGGCACTGGCACTGTCACAGCTGCCCGTGGGTGACGTCGCACTGCCACCCTGTGCCACCCAGTGCCACCCCGAGCTCCCGAATTCCCGGGTTTGTCCCCATTTCGGTGCCACCCCGGTGCCACCCCGCCCTCCCGGAGCCGGGGCTGGCTCGGCCCCGCCCTGATCGATCGATCGCTGCGGGTTAATTAATGATGGCTGCGGGTTAATTACTGATCGCTAAACGTTAATTAATGATCCGCCATTGGCCCCGGTGCCATCAGGCCAGCAGGGCCCTCCCCGGGTGGCACCGCGGGGGCGGGGGGGGTTTAAAGGCTCGGGTGGCACTTGGGGACAGCCCCCGTCAGCATGGCCGGGTCCCTGGCACTGCCCGGCGCCCTCCTGGCCGCTCTCCTGGCGCTGGTAGGGGACAGGCGACACCGCGGGTGGCACCGGGAGGGCACCGGGGGCGGGAACGAGGAGCGACACGGGGGGGGGGGGGGGGTTGGGGACACCGGTGCGGTGCCATCGGGGGACATTTGTGACATTGGGGGGCTGAGGGTGGCACAGCCGGGGGGACACCGGTGTGGTGACATTTGTGACATTGGCGGGCCGAGGGTGGCACAGTTTGGGGGACACTGGCGTGGTGACATTTGTGACATTTGGGAGCTGAGGGTGGCACAGCTGGGGGGGACATCAGTGTGGTGACATTTGTGACATTTGGGGGCTGAGGGTGGCACAGTTTGGGGGACACTGGTGCGGTGACATTTGTGACATTGGGGGGCCGAGGGTGGCACAGCCAGCGGGACACCGGTACGGTGACATTTGTGACATTTGTGACATTTGGGGGCTGAGGGTGGCACAGTCAAGGGGACACCGGTGCAGTGACATTTGTGACATTTGCGATATTTGGTGGCTGAGGGTGACTCAGCTGGGGGGGACATCAGTGTGGTGACATTTGTGACATTTGGCAGCTGAGGGTGGCACAGTCAAGGGGACACCGGTGCGGTGACATTTGTGACATTTGTGACATTTGGGGGCTGAGGGTGGCACAGCCGAGGTGACACCGCTGTGTGGCACAGCCTCATTTGTGGTGCCCGCTTGGTGACATTGAGGTGGCACTTGGAAGGTTTGGGGGTGGCAGAATCAGGGGACGCCCTTGTGGTGCCCACTTGGTGGCACTTGGGAGGGGGTGAGTGGGACACCCAGGGTGTCCTTTGGGTGCCCTTTGGGTGACATTCAGAAATGACAGGGCTGGGGACACCCTGGAGGTGCCCTTTGGGTGACATCTGGGTGACATTCGGCAGTGACAGCGCTGGGGACACCCTGGAGGTGCCCTTTGGAGGAGCTGGGAGTGGCGGAGCCACTCCTTGTGGTGCCCTTGGGTGACACCTGGGTGACGTTTGGGGGAGCTGTTGGTGGCAGAGCAGGGGGACACTGCTGTGGTGCCCATCAGGTCCCCTCTGGGTGACACCTGGGTGACACCTGGGTGACATTTGGGGTGACTGAGAGCGGCAGAGCCCCCTGAGAGGCAGGGGACAACCTTGTGGTGCCCTTTGCATTTGGGTGATATTTGGGTGCCATTTGTGTGCCATTCCAGTGCCACTGGATGCCATTTGGGTGGCATTTGGGTGACATTTGGAGAGGCTGCGGTGACAGAATGGGGAGACACTGCTGTGGTACCCGCTGGGTGACATTTGTGTGCTATTTGGGTGACATTTGGATGCCTCTTGGGTGACAATTGGGTTCCATATGGGTTCCATTTGGGTGCCGTTTGGGTGCCATTTGGGTGCCACTGGGAGCAACTGAAGGCGGCAGAGCTCTGAGGACACCACCACACCCATCATCTTCCCCTTGACCCCTCAAGGTGCCACCACCAACATGCCACCAACCCCTCCCTGTCCCCTCCCTGTCCCCGCAGGCCTCGCCATCGCTGACCCCCAAGCACCAGGCTGGCGTCTGCGCCTTCTACGGCCAATGTGGGCGCAACCCCGAGGTCAACGTGTCCCTGGTGCCCTCCAAGGTGCCCTGCCTGTCCAACGAGCCGGCGCGGGTGGCCTCGGGTGCGCTGCTGTCCCTGCTGCGCTCCGTGTGCCCCGAGCTGGCGCGCGGCGACAACGAGACCACGCTGGTGTGCTGCAACTACGCGCAGCTGGTGGCGTTGCAGCTCAGCGTGGCGCTGTCAGGCGCCGTGCTGTCGCGCTGCCCGTCCTGCGCCCGCAACTTCGCCAGCATGCACTGCCGCAACATCTGCAGCCCCGACCAGAGCCTCTTCACCAATGTCACCCGCGTGGCCAACACCTCAAAGCCCGGCGAGCTGGCCGTGCTGGAGTACCAGGTGTTCTACCGGCGCCGCTACGCCGAGGACGCCTTCGCCTCGTGCCAGGGCGTGCGGCTGCCGGCCACGGGCGGCTACGCCATCGACACCATGTGCGGGCGCTACGGCGCCAAGCTGTGCACGGCGCAGCGCTGGCTGGACTTCCAGGGCGATAAGAACAACGGGCTGGCGCCGCTGCAGATCGATTTCCGCCTGCTGCCCGACGACGCCGAGCCCGGCCAGGCCATCGCCCCGCTGGATGTGCCCACGTGGAGCTGCGACGAAGCGCCGGGCGCTGGTCAGGAGCCGTGCTCGTGCCAGGACTGCGCCCAGGCCTGCCCGCCCGTGGTGCCGCCGCCGGAGCCACCACCGCCGTTCCGCATCGGCCAGGCTGACGGTGTGCTGGTCATCTGCGTGCTGATCTTCGCCGTGCTGGCCCTGACCTTCCTGGTGGCTGTGCTGTGCCGCAGGGGTGCTGCCGAGCCGGCGCCGAAGCCCCGCAGCCGCGGGTGCTCACAGCGGGCGGGTGACGCCTGGTACGGCGCGCTGGAGCGGGCGTTCCGCTGGTGGGGCACGGCGGTGGCCTCGCACCCTGTGGTGGTGCTGCTGGTGGCCGTGGTGGTGGCCGGAGGGCTCTCGGCAGGGTTGGTGACCCTGCAGCTCACCACGGACCCTGTGGAGCTGTGGTCGGCACCCAACAGCCGCGCCCGGCAGGAGAAGGAGTTCCACGACCGCCACTTCGGGCCCTTCCTGCGCACCAACCAGGTGATCGTGACGGCGCCGGGGCGCGCCGGCCTCACCTACGACTCGGTGGTGTTGGGTGCCAAGAACTTCAGCGGGGTGCTGGCCCAGGACGTGCTGCTGGCGCTGCTGGAGCTGCAGGACACGCTGGCGGCCACCGTGGCATGGGCGGCGGGCAGGAACGTGTCGCTGCAGGACGTGTGCTACGCGCCCCTGAACCCCAGCCAGCCCGGTGTGGGTGACTGCGCCGTGTCCAGTGTCACCCAGTACTTCCAGAACAACCGCAGCCGCCTGGCGCTCACCGCCTGGCACCAGGACGGCAAGGAGCACGGCACTGTGGACTGGCACGACCACCTCATCTACTGCGTCAAGTGGGTGCCGAGGGGGCACGGGGGGCGCGGTTGTGGGGCTGGGGTGGTGCCCAGGGGCGACTGGACATGGCATGGTGCCTGATTTTGGGGCTGGGGTGACATCTGTGGGGTGCTAGACATGGCCTGGTGCCCATGGGGTGTTGGACATGGCCTGGTGCCCGTGGGGGTTTATCTGTGGGATTGGGGTGCTGTTTATGGGGTGCCAGCTTTGGGGATTCTGGTGCTCTCTGTGGGGCACTCGGGGGGTTGGGGTGCCACCCACTGTCCCCAGGGTGTCACCCCTGTGTCCCCCAGGATGTCCAGGTGCCTGTGGGGTGCCGGGCTCAGGAGTTGGGGTGTCACACGCTGTGTCCCCATCATAGTTGCAATGTCACCCGTGTGTCCCCAGGACTGTGGGGTGCCCAGCTGCAGGTTCAGGGTGCCATCTGTGTGTCCCCCATCACAGTTGGGGTGTCACCTGCGTGTCCCTCATCACAGCCAGGTCCTCTGGGGTGCCACCTGTGTGTCCCCCACCACAGCTGGGGTGTCACCTGCATGTCGTCTGTCACTGTGGGGTGCCCAGCTGTGGCCCTGGGGTGTCACTCACGTGTCCCCCAGCACTCTGGGGTGCCACCCACATGTCCTCTGTCACTGTGGGGTGCCTGGCTGTGGGTTCAGGGTGCCACCCTCGTGTCCCCCAGCATAGCCGGGCACTCTGAGGTGCCACCTGCGTGTCCCCCATCACTGCGGGGTGCCTGACTGTTGGTTCAGGGTGTCACCCACGTGTCCTCTGTCACTGTGGGGTTCCCGGCAGTGTCTCTGGGGTGCCACCCGCGTGTCCCCCCTCTCTGTGGGGTGCCACCCGCGTGTCCCCCGTGCCGGCGGGCGCGGGGCGGGGGCCGGGCGGGCACAGCCCTCGCTGACGGCCCGGCCGTGTCCCACCAGCTCCCCGCTCTCCTTCAAGGACATCACGGCGCTGGAGCTGAGCTGCATGGCCGAGTACGGCGGGCCCGTCTTCCCCTACGTGGCCCTGGGCGGCTACCGCGGTACGGGGGGGTCCGGGACCGTCCCCGCGCTGTCCCCGCGCCGTCCCTGCGCCGTCCCTGACGCCGTGTCCCCGCAGGCTCGGAGTACACGGAGGCCGAGGCGCTGATTGTCACCTACTCGCTGAACAACTTCCCGCGGGGGGACCCGCGCCTCGAGTGGGCGCTGAGCTGGGAGCAGCAATTCCTGCGCGTGGTGCGCGACTTCCAGCGGCGCCACGGCCACAACCTCTCGGTCACCTTCATGGCCGAGGTGCGCCCGGGCCCCTCCCTGGCCCCGCAGTGTCCCCGCAGTGTCCTCTCCGTGTCCCTGTCCCCTCCCTGTCTCCTCTGTGTCCTCTCCGTGTCCCCGCCGTGTCCCTGGTGTCACCTGTGTCACTAGGGCAGTACAGGTTTCAGTGAAGCCCCGTGTCCCCTCCATGCCCCTGGTGTGTCACCCGTGTCCCTGTGTCACCGTGTCCCCTCCATGTCCCTGTGGCCCCCGTGTCACCGTGTCCCTCCATGATCCCGGTGCCCTCCGAGTCCCTGTTATCCCCATGTCCCCTCCATGTCCCTGTCCCCTCCATGTCCCCTCCGTGTCCCCGCCGTGTCCCCTCCGTGTCCCTGGTGTCACCTGTGTCACTAGGGCCGTACAGGTTTCAGTGAAGCCCTGTGTCCCCGCCATGCCCCTGGTGTGTCACCCGTGTCCCTGGGTTACCCCATGATCTCTATGCCCCCTCCATATCCCTGTGCCCCCCGTGTCACCGTGTCCCTGTTGTCACCGTGTCCCCTCCATGATCCATGTGTCCCTCCATGTCCCTGCTGTCCCCGTGTCCCTGTACCACCGTGTCCCCTCCATGTCCCTGCTGTCCCCGTGTCCCTGTACCACCGTGTCCCCTCCATGTCCCTGTGCCCCCCGTGTCCCTCCATGTTCCTGTGTCCCCTGTCCCTGCAGAGCGCCCAGTGTCCCCCCATGTCCCTGTGCCCCCCGTGTCCCCAGTGCTCCTGATGCCTCCATGTCCCCGTGCCCCTGGTGTCCCCCATGTCCCTGTGCCCCCTCCATGTCCCCGCAACCCCGATGCCCCCCGGGTCTCCGTGCCCCCCGTGCCCCCGGTGCCCCCGTGCCCCCGGTGCCCCCCTCAGCTGTCGCTGTCGCTGTCCCCTCAGCGCTCTCTGGAGGATGAGCTCAACCGCACGAGCGGGGAGGACATCCCGGTGCTGGCTACCAGTTACCTGCTGGTCTTCGCCTACATCGCGCTGGCCCTGGGCGAGTACACGGCCTGGAGGAGGGTCCTGGTGAGCCCGGGGGGTTTCGGGGGGTCCTGGTGAGCCCGGCGGGGTACGAGGGGGGTCGGCTTGGGGGGTCCTGGTGGGCCCTGGGGTGTCAGTTTGGGGTCCCTGGGTGTGCTCGGGGTGGCAGAGGGTCCTGGTGAGCCCCGAGGGGTTTGGGGGAGTCAGTTTTCGGGATCTTGGTGAGCCCCGGGGGGGTCGGTTTGGGGGGGTCTGGGCGGTTCGGGTGGTTCCTGGTGAACCCCGGGGGACTCTGGGGTGGTGGCAGCAGCCCGGGGGTGCTGATGGGAGGTGCCGATGTGGGGGTGCTGCTCTGGGGGTGCTGATGTCGGGTGCAGATTTTGGGGTGCCGATCTGTAGGGGCCGATCTGGGAGTGCCGATCTAGGGTTGCTGACCCGGGGTGCTGATGTGGGGGAGTTGATTTGGGGGTGCTGATGTGGGGGCGCTGACCCGGGGGTGCAGATTTTGGGGTGTTGATCTGGGGGTGCCAATCTGGGGGTGCTGACCCCGGGGTGCTGACCCGGAGGTGCTGATGTGGGGGACGCAGATTTTGGGGTGCTGATCTGGGGGTGCTGGTGTGGGGGTGCCGATCTGGGGTTGCTGACCCGGGGTGCTGATATGGGGGAGTTGATTTGGGGGTGCTGATGTGGGGGCGCTGACCCGGGGGTGCAGATTATGGGGTGCTGACCTGGGCGTGCTGACCCCGGGGCGCAGATTTTGGGGTGCCGATCTGTGGGTGCTGACCTGGGGGTGCTGCCCCGGGAGTGCTGATGTGGGGGTACCAATGTGAGGGGGCACAGATTTTGGGGTGCTGATGTGGGACGCTGACCCGGGGGTGCTGACCTGCCCTGGGGTGCCAATCTAGGGGTGCTGACCCCGGGATGCTGATGTAGGGGTACATATTTTGGGGTGCTGACTTGGGGTGCTGATGTGAGGGTGTTGATGGGAGGGTGCTGATGTGGGGGCGCAGATTTTGGGGTGCTGATCTGGGGATGCTGATGTGGGGCGCTGACCTGACCCGGGGGAGCAGATTTTGGGGTGCCGCCCCGGGGGTGCTGACCCGGCCCGGGGCTCGGCAGGTGGAGTCGAAGGTGACGCTGGCCCTCGGGGGCATCGCGGTGGTGCTGGGGGCCGTGCTGGCCTCCATGGGGCTGCTGGCGCTGCTGGGGCTGCCCTCGTCCCTCATCATCCTCGAGGTCGTGCCCTTCCTCGTGCTGGCCGTGGGCGCCGACAACATCTTCATCTTCGTGCAGGAGCTGCAGGTGGGCCGGGGAACCGGGGGAACTGGGGGGCTCGAGGGGAACCGGGAACACCAAAGGAGGGCACAGGGGGGCACCGTGGGAAACTGGGGGGCAACAATGGGCAGAGAGGGGGCATCGGAGGGAACCAGGGGGCACTGGTGGACACTGGGGGAAACCGGGGGCTCGAGGGGAACCGGCAACACCAAGGGGCTCGGGGGGTACTGGGGGGCTCAGGGGGCTCGGGGGGAACCAGGGGGCACCGTGGGGAACTGGGGGGCAACAATGGGCAGAGAGGGGACACTGGGGGGAACTGGGGAGCTTCGGGGGGCACCAGGGGGCAGCGAGGGGAACCGGGGGCTCAGGGGGCTCAGGGGGCACCGGAGGGCGCTGGGGGGCTCGGGGGGGAGTGAGGGGAACCGGGGGGAACTGAGGGGCTCCGGGGGAACTGGGGGACAGCGAGGGGGCAGCGAGGGGAATTGGGGGGCTTCAGGGGGCACCGGGGGCACCAGAGAGCTCAGGGGGCTTGGGGGCAATGGGGGGGCACCAAGGTGAACCGAGGGGCACTGGGGGAACCGGGGGGCTTTGGGAGGCACCGGGGGGCAGCAAGGGGAACGGGGTGACACCGGGTGACACCAGGGATCTCGGGGTTGGGGTGTCCTTGGGGGCAGGGGCACGTTCCAGGACAGGGATCCCCGTGGGGAAAGGCAGGCACCTGTGGGCATGGGGTTCTTTGGGGACAGGGGTGTCCATGGGGCACGGGGACACCTTTGGGGACACTTTTGGGGACACCTTTGGGGACAGGGCAGGGGGCCAAGGAGATGCCTTTGGGGTCAGGGATCCTCACAGAGCACAGGGGACACCTTGGGGATGCCTTGGGGACACCTTGGGGACAGGGGTCTCTGTGGGGCACAGGGGTCTGGGGCACCTTTGGGGACAGGAGGGACACCTTGGGGACAAGGGACACCTTGGGGACAGGGGCGCCTTGGGGACAAGTGTCTCTATGGGACAGGGGGGATGCAGGGAACGGGGGTTCTTGGGGCAGGGGGGCACCTGTGGGTCACGGGGGTCCCCATGGGACAGGGTGACCTGGGGACACTTTGGGGACAGGATGGGGCACAGGGACTTGGGGACACCTTGGGGACAGGGATCCCCATGGGGCACGGGGACAGTTTTGAGATCCCCATAGGGAATGTGTCCCTAGGGGGGGACCCCGGTGACTCCCCGTGTGGCAGGGGGGCACCCTTGGGTGGGCGGGGGGTGTCCCTGGGTGTCCTCTGGATCTGGAGGTGTCCCCTGGCTCCGGGGGTGCCCCTGGGTTTTGGGGTCCCGGGAGGCTGTGGGGGTTTTGGGGGTCCCTGGAGTTGGGGGTGCCCCTGGGTGTCCCCCGGCTCTGGGGGTGTCCCTTGGGTTTGGGGGTGTCCCTGGGTGTCCCCCGAGTCCAGGGGTATTCCTGGGTGTTCCCTGGATCTGGGGGTGTCTCTGGGTGCCCCCCCGGCTCCGGGGGTCCCCGGGCCGCCCCTGACCCCCCCCGGTCAGCAGCAGTCGCCGCGGGAGCCGGGCGAGACGCGGGAACAGCACGTGGGGCGGGTGCTGGCACAGGTGGCGCCGAGCATGCTGCTCTGCAGCCTCTCCGAGACCGTCTGCTTCCTGCTCGGTGCGCCGGGAACGGGAGCGGGAACGGGGGGGAATTCAGGGACTGGAGGGAATGGGGGAGCGCGGGGATCGGGGCACAGGGCGGAACGGGGGAGCGGGGGGATCGCGGGGACCGGGGGGAGCGGGGGACTGGGGGGCATCGGGGACACTGGGGACACCGGGGAGGACTTGGAGAATCGGGGGAAACCGGAGGGTACAGGGACATGGAGGGCACGAGGGGCCCATGGGGGTGGAGGTGGTACAGGGACACGGGGACACTGGGGACACGGGGGAGCGGGGGGAGCGGGGGGGGGCGGGGCACCGGGGTGGCACCGGGGGGGAACCGGGAGGGAGGGGACGGGAGCGGGGGAAAAGGGGGGAGTGGGGGGACCGGTGGGGACTGGAAGGTACAGGGACACGGGGGACACTGGGGACACGAGGAACCGGGGGGAGCGGGGGGAACGGGGGGAGCGGGCGGGAGCGAAGGGTACAGGGACATGGAGGGCACGGGGGGCACACGGAGGTGGAGGTGGCACAGGGACATGGGGGACACTGGGGACATGGGGGCCGGGGGGACCGGGGGACACCGGAGCAGAGGACCGGAGGGGACCGGGGGACACCGGGGGGCACCGAGGGGACCGGAGGGGACCGGGGGACACCGGAGCAGAGGACCGGAGGGGACCGGGGGACACCGGGGGGCACCGAGGGGACCGGAGGGGACCGGGGGACACCGGGGGGCACCGAGGGGACCGGAGGGGACCGGGGGGTGCAGGGACATGGAGGGAACAGGGGGCACTTGGGGATGGAGGTGGCACAGGGACATGGGGGACACTGGGGACACAGGGAACTGGGGGGACCGAGGGGAACGGGGGGGAACTGGGCACAGAGGTGGCACCGCTGGGACCGGGAGGGAGCGGGCGGGAGCGGGGGGAAAGGGGGGAGCGGGGAAAGCGTAGGGGACTGGAGAGTACAGGGACACTGGGGACACGGGGGACCGGGGGGAGCGGGGGGGACTTGGGGGATCAGAGGGGGCCAGGGGATGCAGGGACATGGAGGGCACGGGGAGCACTGCGGGCACAGGGACACGGGGCACTTGGGGATGGTGGTGTCACAGCGACACGGGGGACCGGAGGGGACCGGGGGACACAGGAGCAGGGGGACCGAGGGGACTGGAGGGGACCGGGGGGTACAGGGACATGGAGGGCACGGCGGCCACTTGGGGATGGAGGTGGCACAGGGACACCGGGGGCTCTGGGGGCACTGGGGACAAGGAGCGGGCACAGGGACACGGGAACATGAGGGACGTCGGGGTGCACAGGGCACAGTGGGGGCACAGGGGGACACAGGGACATGGGGGACACGGGGGACACTGTGGGCACAGGGGGGGCACAGGGACACGGGGGACGGGCCGGGGGAGTTGGGGGAGCTGGCACGGGGTCCTAGTGACCCGGGGGTGCCCTGGGGTGTCCCGGTGACCCGGGGGTGCCCGGAGGGGTTTCCGGGGGTGTCCCAGTGACCCGGGGGTGTCGGGGAGGGTTTCCCCGGCTGTCCGGTGACCCGAGGGTGGCAGGAGGTGTCCGGTGACCCGGGGGGGGGGTTTCCGGGGTTGTCCCGGGGGGTTCCCGGGTCTCTCCGGTGACCGGGCTGCCCGGGGCTCCCCCAGGTGCCCTCTCGTCCATGCCCGCCGTGCGCACCTTCGCGCTGACGGCCGCGCTGGCCATCGCGCTGGATTTCCTGCTGCAGATGTCCGGCTTCGTGGCGCTGGTGGCGCTGGACATCCGGCGACAGGAGGTGACACCGGGGGACACCGCGGGGCCGCGGGCGGGGAGGGCGGGGTGGGCGCGGGGTGGGTGTGGGGACCCAAGGGTGGGGACCTCAGGGGGGGCGTGGGGTGCCCAGAGTGGGTGTGAGGGTCCCCAGGATGAGCACAGGGTGGCCATGGGGTCCCCAGGGTGGCTGTGGGGACCCCGGGGTGGGCACAGGGTGAACATGGGGACCCCAGGTTGAGCACAGGGATGCCATGGGGATCCCCAGAGTGGGTGTGGGAACCCCGGGGTGGGTGTGGGGACCCCGCGGTGGCCATGGGGATGCCCGTGGTGGGTGTGGGGGCCCCAGGGTGGGCACAGGGAGGCCACGGGGATCCCCAGAGTGGGGGTGAGTGTGGGATCCCCGGGTTGGGCACAGGGTAGCCATGAGGTCCCCAGGGTGGGTGGGAGATCCACAGAGCAGGCATGGGGATGCGGGGAGGGTGTGGGTGGGTCTGAGGGCCCCAGGGTGGCCGTGGGGACCCCCTGGGGCCCCCAGGGTGTGTGAGGACCCCCAGGCTGTGCCCGGGGCGGGCAGGGCACACCCGCGGGGCGGGCAGGGCACACCGTCGTGGGTCCGTGCCAGCCCCCCCGTGCCCCCCAGGCCGGGCGCTTCGATCTGTGCTGCTGCTGCGGGACGGGCAAGGGGCGCCCGGCCGGGGCGGGGGCGCGGCTGCTGCGGCCCCTCCTGGAGCGCTTCTACACCCCCGTACTGCTGCACCCGCTCGTGCGGCCCGCCGTGGTGAGCGGCACGGGGCATCGGGGGGCACGGGGGGCACGGGGGGTGCACGGGGGGCAGTGGAGGCACAGGGGACACGGGGGACATTGGAGGACTTGGGGTATATGGGGGAACATGGGGGGCATCAGGGGGCACGGGGGGCACGGAGGGTATGGGGGCATTGGGGGACATTGGGGGTATGGGAACATGGGGGGCATTGGGGGACATTGGGGACAGTGGAGGCACAGGGGGCACGGGGGGCATTGGGGGCATGGGGGGACATTGGGGACAGTGCAGGTGTGAGGGCACAGGGAACACGGGGGGCATTGGGAAGCTGGGGGACCATGGGGCACACAGGGATGTGGGGGGTATGGGGACAATGGGGGACACAGGGGACACAGGGGTGTGGGGGGAAACGGGGGGGGTGGGCTCACAAGGGGTTGGAGAGCTTGAGGGCAAGGGGGGGTGAGAAATGGGGTGGAGGGAGTCTGGGGTGTCCTGGGAGGGTCCTGGGGGACAGGTGGGGGGATGGGGACATGGAGGGACATGAGGGGGCTGGGCGGGGTTGTGGGGCCATGAGGGGCCAGGGGGGGTTTAGGGGTCCCCGGGGGCTGTGGGGGAATTTGGAGTTTGGGGGAACATGAAGGGGCTGTGAAGGGATTTGGGGGTCTTGGGGGGCTGGGGGAGGGGGGTTGGGATCCTGGGGGGGCTGTGAGGGGGTTTGTGGGGCCATGAGGGGTCGGGGGGGGATTTGGGGATCCCGGGGGGGCTGGGGGGGAATTGGGGTCCCGAGGGGGCCGGGGGGGATTTGGGGGTCCCTGACCGAGCCCCCCCCAGGTGCTGCTGTTCCTGTTCCTGTCCTGCGCTGGGCTGTTCCTGCTGTTCCAGGTGTCCGTGGGGCTGGACCAGGAGCTGGCCCTGCCTGAGGTGGGGCCACACCCCAGGGACACCAGGGAACAGTGGGGACAGGGGGGACATCTGGGGGGAGCAGGCTTGGGGACACGTTGCAGTGACACTGCCCTATATGGGGACATGTGGGGTGACACCTCTGAGCACCCTGTGGGTGCTGGGTGGGTGACACAGCCCTGTATGGGGACACACGAGGGGTGTGACATGGCCCTGTATGGGGACACATGGCAGGGGTGACATGGTCATATATGGGGACACATGGGGGGGTGTGACACGGTCCTGTATGGGGACACATGGCAGGGGTGACATGGTCATATATGGGGACACATGGCAGGGGTGACACAGCCCTGTATGGGGACACATGGCAGGGGTATCACAGCCATATATGGGGACATATGGGGGGGTGACACAGCCCTGTATGGGGACACATCAGGGTGTGACATGGCCCTATATGGGGACACATGGCAGGGGTGACATGGCCCTATATGGGGACACATGGCAGGGGTGACATGGCCCTATATGGGACACATGGGGGATGTGACACGGTCCTGTACGGGAACACATGAGGGGTGTGACATGGCCCTGTATGGGGACACATGGCAGGGGTGACATGGCCCTGTATGGGGACACATGAGGGGTATGACATGGGGATGTTGAGACCCCTCTGGGACCCCTTTGGGACCCTCTGGGACCCCTCTGGGGGTGCCACCCTTAACGCGTGGCTGTCCCCAGGACTCGTACATGCTCCAGTACTTCTCGGAGCTGAATCAGTACCTGGCCGTGGGTGTCCCCACCTACTTTGTCACCACGGGCGGGTACAACTTCTCCAGCACCAATGGCACCAACGCCATCTGCTCCAGTGCTGGCTGCGATGACGACTCACTGACCCAGACCATCCAGCTGGCCACACTCTTCCCCAATGTGTGAGTGACACTCAGGGGACACCCCGAGGGACACCCCAGTGCTGGCCCTGCCCGGCTCCTGCCAGCCCCGTGTCCCTCCTGTCTCCCAGGTCCTACCTGGCCATCCCAGCCACCTCGTGGGTGGACGATTTCCTGGACTGGCTGAACCCCACGGGGCGCTGCTGCCGCATCCAGCAGGCCGGGGAGCACAAGGGAGAGTTCTGCCCCTCCACCAGCAGTGAGTGCAGGGACGAGGGGACACGGGCTATTTTGGGGTGGCCACTGGGCGCCCACCGTGGTGGCTGTTGGGTAGCCATTGGGTGTCCATTGCTGTGGCCACTGGGTGCCCACCATAGTGGCCGTTGGGTGGCCATTGGGTGGCCATTGCCATGGCCATTGGGTGGCCACCATGGTGGTCACTGGGTAGCCATTGCCATGGCCATTGGGTGCCCACCACGGTGGTTGTTGGGTAGCCATTGGCTGTCCACTGCTGTGGTCATTGCGTGGCCACCATGGTAGTCATTGGGTGGCCATTGAGTGTCCACTGCCATGGCCATTGGGTGCCCACCATTGTGGCCACTGGGTGGCCATTGGGTACCCATCATGGTGGTCACTGGATGTCTGTTGGGTGTCCACTCTGATGGTCATTGGATGTCTGTTAGGTGCCCACTATGGTGGCTGTTGGGTGGCCATTGGGTGCCCACCATGGTGGCTGTTGGGTGGCCATTGGGCGTCCACTGTGGTGGTCATTGGGTGGCCATTGGGTAGCCATTGGCCATTGGGTGGCCATTGGGTGTCCATTGGGTGCCCAGCATGGTGGTCACTGGGTGGCCATTGGTGCCTATTGGCTGTCCATTGTGTGCCCAAGATAATGGCATTTGGATGGCGATTGGGTGCCCACTGTGATGGCCATTGGGTGCCCACCATGCTGGCCCTTGAGTGCCCATTGGGTGCCCACCATGGTGGTCACTGGGTACCCAATATGATGCCCACTGGGTGTCCACTGAGTGTCCATTGGGTGCCCACTGTGGTGATCATTAGGTACCTACTGTGATGACCATTGGGTGCCCACTTGGTGCCAGCAGTTATGGCCACTGTGCACCCTTTGGGTGCTCCCTGTGACACCTGATGGTGCCAGCAGTGTCTGGTGGCCACACTGACCCTGTGGATGCCCGCTGTGGACACCCAGCAATGCCAGCAGTGACCCCGCTGACCCCGCGGGTGCCTGCTGTGACACCCAACAGTGCCCAGTGACCCTGCTGACCTGTGGGTGCCCGCAGGTGAGCCGGGGTGCGCACAGTGCATGAAGCAGATGCGGCGCCCCACGCCCGAGGAGTTCGAGCGCTTCCTGCCCTGGTTCCTGCAGGACCGGCCCAGCCTGCAGTGCGCCAAGGGGTGAGTGGCACCAGGTGGCACTGGCGTAGCACTGAGGTGACACTGGGTGGCACTGGCGTACTTCTGATACCATATCCCCCCTGACTCTCTCGGGTGCCCCCTTGCCCCCATGTCCTCTGACTCTCCTGGGTGTCCCTGTGTCCCCCCTGACCGTCCCAGGTGTCCCCCCTGACCCTCCTGACCCCGTGTCCCCCCTGACCTTCCTGGGTGTCCCCTGACCCCATGTCCCTCCTGTCCCCATGTCTCCTGACCCTGTGTCCCCTGACCCTCCTGTGTCCCCTGACCCCGTGTCCCCTGTCCCCGTGTCCCCCGCAGTGGCCTGGGTGCCTACGACACCGCGGTGAGCATGGACACCAACGGCACCATCCTGGGTGAGTGCGGGGTGACAGGGACAGGGAACAGGGCCGGGGGTGACATGGGGACAGGGCCGGGGGTGACATGGGGACAGGGCCAGGCTGACAGGGGACAGGACTGGGGGTGACATGGGTACAGCGGGGCCAGGGGGGACAGGGGACAGGGCTGGGGTGACAGGGGACAGGGGCCGGGGGTGATGCTGAGCCCCTGTGGTGGCCACTGCCCCGAGGTGACCGCTGAGCCCAGGGGTGGCTCCTGATCACATGATGGCAAATCCTCCCTGAGTGACCACTGCCCCCTGAGTGCCCACTGCCCCCTGACTGACCAGTGCTCCTGAGTGTCCACTGGCCCCCGAGTACCCACTCCCCCCGAGTGACCACTGCCCCCTAACTGACCACTGCCCCTGTCATGCCCACTGCCCTGAGTGCCCACTGCCCTCTGAGTGCCCACTTCCCCCGTGGTGCCCACTGCCCCTGTGGTGCCCACTGCCCCTGAGTGACCACTACCCCCTGTCATGCCCACTCCCCCCACGGTGTCCATTCCCCCCGTGGTGCCCGCTGTCCTTGTGGTGCCTGCTGCCCCTATGGTGCCCACTACCCCTGTCCTGCCCACTGCCCTCTGAGTGACCACTGTCCCAGAGTGCCCACTCCTCCTGTCATGCCCGCTCCCCCCATGGTGCCTGCTGTCCCCGCGGTGCCCGGTGACCGTGGCCTGTCCACAGCGTCGCGGTTCATGGCGTACCAGCGGCCGCTGCGCACGTCGCAGGAGTACACAGCCGCGCTGCGTGCTGCCCGCGCGCTGGCCGAGCGCATCACCCACACCCTGCGCGCTGTGCCCGGCACCGACCCCGCCTTCCGCGTCTTCCCCTACACGTGAGTGGCACCGACACCCTGGGGACCCTCCGTGGGTGGGGAACCACCGGTGGGTGCTCAGGCAGGGAGGCCAGGTGGGGGGGCCCAGGTAGGAGTTCCCAGTCAGGGGTTCCCAGTTAGAGGTTCCCAGTTAGAGGTTCCCAGTTAGGAGTTCCCAGTTAGGGGTTACCAGTCAGGGGTTCCCAGTTAGGGGTGCTGGGGGTGCGCCAGTGCCCCTATTGGGTGTCCCAAGGGAGTGCCCCAGTCAGGGGTTCCCAGTCAGGAGTTCCCAGTTAGGAGTCCTGGGGGTGCCCCAGTCCCCTGTTGGGTAGTCATGAGTAGGTGCCCCATTCAGAGGTTCCCAGTTAGAAGTTCCCAGTTAGGAGTTCCAGTTAGGGGATTGCAGTCAGGGGTGCTGGGGGTGCCCCAGTGCCCTTCATGGGGGTCAGAAGTGGGTGCCTCAGTCATGGGTCAGTGGGGGGTGACCAGTTTAGGGGTTCCCAGTTAGAGGTTCCCAGTCAGGGGTTCCCAGTTCGGAGTTCCCAGTTAGGGGTGCCCAGGTAGCGGTCAGGGACAGGGAGGTCGTTCTGGGGTGCTGGGGTGCCCCTGTGACCCTGTTGGGGGGCATGAGTAGGTGCCCCAGTTAGGGGTTCCCAATCAGGGGTTCCCAGTTAGGGGTTCCCAGTTAGAGGTGCCGAGTCAGGGGTTCCCAGTTAGGGGCTCCCAGTTAGGAGTTCCAGTTAGGGGTTCCCAGTCAGGAATTCCCAGTTTAGGGGTTCCCAGTCAGAGGGGCCCAGGTAGCGGTCAGGGACAGGGGGCCCATTCTGGGGTGCTGGGGGTGCCCCAGTGCCCTGTTGGGGTCACAAGTGGGTGCCCCAATCAGGGATCAGTGTGGGTGCCCAGGTAGGGGTGCTCGGGTCAGGGTGCCCATCCCGGGGTGCGGGGGGTGCCCCAGTCAGGGCTTTGAGGGGGTCCCAACCCAGGGGTGCCCAGGCAAGGGGTGCCCACTTAAGGGATGTCCACATTGGGGTGCCCGGTGCTGCTTTGGGGTGCCCAGTGCCCCATTCCAAGGTACCCAGTGCCCATATCAGGATGCCCAGTGCCAGTTTTGGGGTCCCCAGTGCCATATTAAGGTGCCCAGTGTCCATTTTTTGATAGCCTACTGCTCATATCAGGGTGCCCAATGCCCGTTTTGGGGTGTCAGTGCCATATCAAGGTGCCCAGTGCCATATGAGGATGTCCAGTGCCCATAACAGGATACCTGATGCCCATCTTAGGGAGCTCAGTGCCCATATCAGGGTGCCCAATGCCCATTTTGGGGTGCCCACTGCCCATTTTGGGGTGCCCACTGCCCATTTCGGGGTTCCCAGTGCCAAATTAGGGTGCCCAGTGCCCATTTTGGGATTGCCTATTGACCATATCAGGGTGCCCAATGCCTGTATCAGGATGTCCAGTGCCCATTTTGGGGTGCCCACTGCCCATTTTAGGGTGCCCAGTGCCAAATTAGGGTGCCCAGTGCCCATTTTGAGGTGGCTGGTGCCCATTTTGGGATTGCCTATTGACCATATTAAGATGCCCAGTGTCTGCTTTGGGGTGCCCGGTGCCATATTAAGGTGCCCAATATCCATTTTTGGATTGCCTACTGCCCATTTTGGGGTGCCCAATGCCCGTTTTAGGGTGCCCCGTGCCTGCTTTCAGGTGCCCAGTGCCCGTTTTTGGCTGCCCAGTCCCCTTTTTGGAGTGCCCAGTGCCCATTTTGGGGTGTCAGTGCCCATACCAGGATGCCAAATGACCGTTTTGGGATTGCCTATTGCCCATTTTGGAGTGCCCAATGCAGTTTTGAGGTTCCCAATGCCCATTTTGGGTTGCCCAGTGCCATACCACGGTTCCCAGTGCCCATTTTGGGGTGCCAAGTGCCCATTTTAGGGTGCCCAGTGCCCGTTTTTGGGGTGCCCAGTGCCCGTTTTGTGATTGCCTATTGACCATATCAGGATGCCCGGTGCCCATCTCAGGGTGCCCAGTGCCCGTTTTGGGGTGCCCAGTGCCTGTATCAGGATGCCTAGAGCCCTTTTTGGGGTGCCCAGTGCCCATCTCAGGATGCCTAATGCCAGTTTTTGGGTGCCCAGTGCCCGTTTCGGGGTGCCAGCGTTGCTGTCCCCGCAGGGTGATGTACTACGAGCAGTACCTGTCGGTGGCGTACGAGGGGCTGGTGACACTGGCGCTGTGCCTTGTGCCCACCTCAGGGTGCCCAGTGCTCGTTTTAGGGTGCCCAGCGCCCATTTTGGGGTGCCCAGTGCCCATTTTGGGGTGCCCAGTGCCCATTTTGGGGTGCCCAGTGCCCATTTTAGGGTACCCAGTGCCGCCGCAGTGCCAGCGTTGCTGTCCCCGCAGGGTGACGTACGTGTACTACGAGCAGTACCTGTCGGTGGTGTACGAGGGGCTGGTGACACTGGCGCTGTGCCTCGTGCCCACCTTCGCCGTGTCCTTCCTGCTGCTGGGCATGGACGCGCGCTCCAGCCTGGCCACGCTGCTGACCATCGCCATGGCGCTGCTGGACACGGCGGGCTGCATGGCGCTCTGGGCAGTGCCCTTCAACGCCGTGGCGCTCATCAACCTGGTGGCGGTGCGGGGACTGCGGGGACAGCGGGGACAAAGGGGACAGCAGGGGCTGTGGGGATAGCGGGGGCAGTGGGGACGGTGGGGACAGCGGGGGCAGTGGGAACAGCAGGACAGCAGGGAGAGTGGGGACAGCGGGGACAGGGGGGACAGTGTTGACAGTGGGGATAGAGGGGACAGCGGGGACAACGGGGATAGAGGGGATAGCGGGGACAGAGGCGATAGTGGGGACAGCGGGAATGGCGGGGGCAGCGGGGACAGCAGGGACAGTGGGGACAGAGGGGATAGCAGGGATAGAGGGGACAGAGGGGACAGCGTGGACAACAGCGACAGCAGGGACAGCAGGGACAGCAGGGGCACTGGGGACAGTGGGGAGAGTGGGAACAGAGGGGGCAGTGGAGACAGAGGGGACAGGGGGCACCTGGGGTGGCACGGGGATACAGGAGAGGCAAGGTGGCATAGGGACCTGGGGGGAGGGGTGGCACGGGGACATGGGGTGGCACAAGGACTTGGGGGATGTGGGATCACACAGGGACACGGGGTGGCACAGGGACATGGGGTGTGAGGGTTGGCACAGGGACATGGGGTGGCAGAGGGACATGGGGGATGTAGGGTGGCAAGGGGGGTGTGGGGTGGCAAAGGGACAGGAGATGCAGGGTGGCACGGGGGTGTGAGGGGTGAAGGGTGGCACACAGACATGGGGGGCACAGGGACACGGGGGACGTGGGGTGGCATGGGGCCGTGTGGCACAAGGGGTGGCTCTGGGGACACAGGTGGCTCTGGGGTGACAGAGGTGGCTCTGGGGTGACAGGGATGGCTCTGGGGGCACAGGGGTGGCTTTGGGGACACAGGGGTGGCCCTGGGGGCACAGGGGTGGCTCTGGGGGCACAGGTGGCTCTGAGGTGACAGGGATGGCTCTGAGGTGACAGGGGTGGCTCTGGGTGACAGGGGTGGCTCTGAGATGACAGGGATGGCTCTGGGGACACTGAGGTGGCTCTGGGTGACAGCCCGTTGTCCCCACAGGGCGTGGGCATCTCGGTGGAGTTCGTGTCCCACATCACCTGCGCCTTCGCCCGCAGCCACCAGCCCACGCGGGTGGCACGAGCCGCCGAGGCCACTGTCACCATGGGCAGCAAGGTGGGCACGGGGGACATCCAGGGACCCTGCCGGGAGGGGGGTGACACTGTGGGATTCCCTGCTGGGGCTGGGGGTGGCACCGTGGGACCCCAAACCCTCCTACAGGGTGTGACACTGTGGGACCCTAAACACTCCTGGGGACAGGGGTGACAGCATGGGACCCCAAACCCTGCTGGGATTGGGCGGTGACACCATGGGACCCCAAATCCTACTGGGAGAGAGGTGACAGCAGGGGACCCTGAACCCTCCTGGGGCTGGGGGGTGACACCACAGGACCCCAAACCCTCCCAGGGCTGGGAGGTGAAACTGTGGGACCCCCAACTCTCCTGGGGTCAGGGGTGACACCACGGGACCTCAAACTCTCCTGGGGACAGGGTGTGACACTGCAGGACCCACAGCTCTCCTGGGGTCAGGAGGTGACACCGTGGGACCCCCAAACCCTCCTGGGGCTGGGCGGTGACACCACGGGCCGCTGTCCCTTCCCGGGGTGGCAATGTCACCGAGGTGGCCGCTGTCCCCGCAGGTGGTGGCGGGGGTGGCCATGACCAACCTGCCGGGCGTGGTGGTGCTGGCGTTCGCCAAGGCGCGGCTCATCCAGATCTTCTTCTTCCGCCTCAACCTCATCATCACCCTGGTGGGGCTGGTGCACGGGCTGGCCTTCCTGCCCGTGCTGCTCAGCTACATCGGTACGGAGCGTCACCGCCCGGGGACAGGGACAGCGGGACTGGCACTGTGGGGACAGCGGGACTGGCACTGCGGGGACGGGAACAGCGTGACACCGGGACTGTGTCACCTCCCAGGGACAGGGTGACACCGGGACTGTGTCACCTCCCGGTGACAGGGTGACAGCGTGACAGTGGGACTGTCACTGCGGGGACGGGGAGAGGGTGACACCGGGACTGTGTCACCTCCCAGGGACAGGGTGACACCGGGACTGCCACTGCAGCGACAGGGTGACAGCGGGACCGTGTCACTGCAGGTCCGGGGACAGGGTGGCACTGGTCCTGTGTCACTGTGGGGACAGGGACAGGGTGACACCAGGGTCAGGCTGGTACCGCGTCCATTATCCCCAGCCTGGGTGACAGGGTCAGCCTGTCACCGTGCCCATTGTCCTCCTCAGCCTGGGGACAGAGACAGGCTGGCACCGTGCCCATTGTCCCCTGTGTCACCTCTGCGGACAGGGGCAGTCTGTAACCGTGCCCGTTGTCCCCTCAAAGTGACAAGGCCAACCTGTCACCATGCCTGTTGTCCCCACAGGGCCCGTGCCGCGGGTGCCAGCGGGGGAGGACACGCCGGGGGACACAGTGCAGGGGACAGGGCTCGGCCTTGCCAACCCCTACTTCAAGGACACGGACAAGGACAAGGACAAGGACAAGGACAAGGACAAGGACAAGGACAAGGACAAGGCGTCCAGGAAGGGCTGAGCCCCCCCTGTCCCTCGCTCCCCACCCTGCCCCTCCCCCCTTTCTATTTAAACTGGTTTTGTCACAGCCTGCACTGGTTGGACTGGGATGCGTCGAGGGGAGGGGAGGGGAGGGGTGCTGTGCCTTGGGTCACAGGGGCTGGGAACAGGGGACAGGGCACAAGAATGTTGAGGACACAGGGCCATGGGAGGCACAGGGACACTGTGGGGACAAGGACAGGGACACTGTGGGAACAGGGACACTGTGGGGACAGAGCCACTGTGGGCACAGGACCATGGGCACTGTGGGGACAGGGACACGGACACTGGGGACAGGGCCACATGGGGCATAGGGACACTTGGGGACTGAGCCATGTGGGGACAGGGCCACTGGGGAACAGGGACACTGTGGGTGACAGAGACACTGGGGCACATAAACACTGTGGGGACAGAGTCATATGGGGACAGGGACACTGTGGGGACAGGGACACTGTGGGGACTGAGCCATGTGGGGACAGGAACACAGTGGGGACAGAGACATGTGGACAGGGACACTGGGCACAGGGACACTGTGGGGAAAGGGACACTGTGGTGACAGAGCCATGTGGGCACAGGGACACTGTGGGGACAGAGCCATGTGGGCACAGGGACACTATGGGGA
Organism: Acrocephalus scirpaceus scirpaceus; assembly: GCA_910950805.1. Taxonomy (NCBI): domain Eukaryota; kingdom Metazoa; phylum Chordata; class Aves; order Passeriformes; family Sylviidae; genus Acrocephalus; species Acrocephalus scirpaceus. Next base: position 21,431 of record CAJVGK010000139.1, read on the forward strand.
CAGGGACACTGTGGGGCACAAGGCCACATGGGGCACAGGGACACCGTGGGGACAGGGACACCTCGGGGACAGAGCAGGACGATGGCAGCGATGGCAGGAACGAAGCAGACTGCAGCGGTTTTGCTGCAAGTGAGGAAGAAAAGAAGGAAATGATAAAAGATGATGGCCATGCTGGAAACAAGGATGAAGCAGAGGGTGGTGTAAATGTGGAGGGAAACAAGAATGAGGACAGAAAAGACAAACAAGGTAATGTGGCTGCCAGTGATAAAGAAGGCAGTGATGGTGGCAAGGAGGGAAGTGGCTGTGGTGGAAATGAAGACAAAGACATGCGAGATGTTGGGCACAGGTGTCCTGGTTTAGGGAAAATTTGGGAGAAAACCTCCTAAGGAGCCTCCCTCCCCTCCCCACCTGGTTCGAGAAAGATTTCCTCAGAGAGAAGAGGAAAGAACCCTGTTTATTGAACAGGCAAAGCACTCCCAGCACAATAAAATGAACAATACCCATGACAAGAACTTTGTGCTGCTCTGGAGAGATGACAAATTTAGAAAGAAGGTCTCCCCTGAAGGTGGCTGCTCTGTTTTCAGTCCCTCTGGCGCTGAGAAAAAGTTGCTGTGCAGGGTAGATCTTGGTGGGTCCCCAGCACTTCCCTGGGTCCTCAGTCCAGAGAGATTCAAACAGTTCCAAGGAAAGGCAAAAAAAAAAAAAAAAGAAAAGGAAAGGAAAGGAAAGGAAAAAAACCTTCTCCACCTCAGCTAGCTACACTAACTAACTAAAAAGAAAAAAGAAGATCCTCTCCATGTGCTGAACTCTGACGCTCAAGGCCACACGAAGGAGCAGAGTTTCTGAAAAACAAACTGCGCTTCTCCCTCCCCTTTGCTCTCAGACCCAGCATTAAAGGTACAGGGTGTAATATCCAAAATAACCCAACAGGCGACTGGGGACACAAACATCATAACATCACCCTAGGACAGTGGGCCAGGCATCCTTTTAGGGGATGGCATCCTTTCAGGGGTGGCATCCTTTCAGGGGTGGCATCCTTTCAGGGGTGGCATCCCGTGGCCTGTGGAGGAGCTGCAGAGAGGTTGCTCAGTGACAGCCAAGCTGCTGCAGAGCTTGAGGCGTGTCTCTGTGGACAGTGTGAGCAGGAGTTTCCACCTGGTGCCTCAAGAGGCCATTGGTGTGTGTCGCAGTAGGACACAAAATAAATTACTCAGCTATTAGAAGAGAATTGAAGGCTTTATTTACAATTTCCATGGTTTCTTTTATAGCATGCTGTGCTACAAAAGGGACCCCATTGGTCCATAGGATTGACACCTCCCTCTATTGGTTCAGTAACAAATAGGAAACAAAAGACCTGGGAGAGGTTTTGTTATGGGAAAAGTACAGAGTTTACCCAAAAATATTTTAAGAAAAAGCAGCTATTTTTACAACAGGTGTTTTGAGAAGAGAGAGAGCTGCTGAAAGGTTTCCCTTGGGAAAACTAACACAGCTCTCAGCCTCAGAAGTATCGAGCCCCCAGGGGTGGGCAGTGCCTTTGAGGGTTGGAGTCCCCAGCAGTGGGATGGGGTGCACTGTTGCAGTAGGACATGAAATAAAGATTGTTTGATTCCAGTTTACTATGAGAACAACAGAAGGCTTTATTTACGATCTCTTTGACTCTTATGCTTTGCCAAAAATGTATTCATTGGTCAGTAGAACTGACACCTCTTTCAAGTTAAGTAATAGAAAACAACAGCTGGGGAAAATTGTTATGAGAAAAAAACCACTACTTAGAAATGTTTAAAGAAAGGCAAAAAATATTTTGAGAAAACTGTTGACAGCTTTCCCTTGAGAAAAGAGCTAACAGTAGTTAGTAAGCTGAAAATTCTCTCAGGCTCAGAAATACCGAGCCCACAGGGGTGGGGAATGCCTTTGAGGGTTGGAGTCCCCATGAGTGGGATGGGGTGTACGCTGTGCTGGTGCTGCTGAATCCCCCACTGTCCCCCTGTTTTTCAAAAGCCTTCTGATGTTTACATTTTTTGCAATGGAGTTCTCACACACTTTTATCTGAAAATATCATTGTTTGCATTCTTTCCTAGAAGAGCAGAGAATTGATTGACTGTTGATCTGACCAGTCTAGTTGAGAAGAGACATTCTCATCCAATCCGCTTTCACTGTGAAAATTCTATAAATTACAGAGTCCGAAAAATAAACACCCTTCTTGCCTTAGACAAATGCGTGTGAGTGCATGTTCATTTCATGTCCTTCCACCTGGAGCCTTCCACCTGGAGCTGACCAGTGCAGGGCAGATGGCAGCAAGGACCTTCAGCGTCCATGTGGAGCTGGTGTGCACAGCCACAGCTGAAGTGCAGCCTCCTAGAGACGCTCTGCACCGGCTGCTACCTGGACGTAGAGAAAACCTCCCAGTGGTTCTACCTCTCGGTTCTTGGGCTGATAACCCCCAAGAATGTTGTCAAAAGTTCTTCTCCCAAGCCCCAGTGCCAGCAGAGAGAGTCGGGATGCGTCCGTATCATCCTCAGGGTTGTTCATTGTTTCTGATCTGGTCCATTTTGTTCTCACCCTTGGGTGCTGCTGCAGTGCTGCTCATCGCCCACTGACCACCCCGAGGGCGGCCGGAATCTTTTATCCCAAATATTCCGTGCTCTGTGTTTATAGTGAGATACCAACACCCATCACCTGTGTTAGACACTGCACTGCTGTGCTAAACCAACCCAAAAGTGCCACCACCCCAGCAGGAGATGGAGGGCAAGAAGAAGAAACAGAAGGACAGGGGCACACCCAGATTCCTCCATGTTGCCTCCTTGAACCCCCATTAAACCCCAAAATTCTACATCTACACCTGGTGTTAAATTAATACTGTTCTAATCAAACTCTGGTGGCTTGTCTCTGGAGCCCTTGGCAGGGTCTGGGATCACCCAGGGCAGCCAGAGGGATCTCCTGGGTTCCAGCACTACCAGCTGGTGAGATTCTCGTGGCTGCACATGCCTCAGTCGTGCTGTCACCATCCACCAATGCAAGTGCAGTCGTAACCGTTTGTTGGTTGATCTCAGAGTTCAAAACACAGGAGAAATTTTGGTTTGAATCAACACAATGCACCTTTATTAAGTGCCAACAACACGGTAATGCGATAGAGGAGGAGAGAGAGAGAGAGAAACAAAGGATAGAGAGAGAGAAGGAGGAAAGGAGGGTATCTACCACAGAGTCCTTCTGGCCGTCTGCTAATAGATTCATCATAGCTGCAGGGAGATTTTGAAATTTTGTTTAATTTAGGGAGCCTTTATATAGTTTTTCCCAAAGTGGCAGGCAGTGGGGCCAGAAGGTGGGGAGATATCGTGCGATGCACAGTGTAAACAGTCTGGCAGCAGGGGCATCAGTCCACTGTGAATTGCCCATTGTTTCCTGCACCAGGTTCCCATGGGAACGCAACCAGTTCTTGGTGCAGCGAACACACCTGTAGGCAACACTTGGCAGACATCCCACTCAGCCAGGCCAGGGCTGCTGCGCTGGGGTTTTCTCTACCCTTGGAGTTTCAGTCTCTGTCCTTGGGGTTTCAGTCTCTGTCCTTGGGGTCTCAGAGTCCCTGTCCCTGAAGGGTCTTGGTCTCTGTGTCCTTGGTGATGGTCATGAGGAAGATGAGGGATTCTCAGACTGTCTCTTACACATGCTCGTGGCACCTGGTGTGTCAGCCCTGCAGCCGGTGCTGCCGATCGCAGCTGAGCAAAGGCGAGGAGAGCCTGACGGTGGAGATGTTTTTTGGGGTGCACCAAGGGGACTCCAACATCTTTGTGGTCAGCCTGAGACAGAGAACTGAGAATTCTAGCTGATCCTTTATAGTGGAGCTCTGTATGTTAGAATGTATTTCAAATAGTGCTTTAGAACACATATTAAATGGCATTTTAGAAGGCATTTAGTGAACACTGAATGCTGTGTCTGTTAACCTTCTATATATTTTAAAGCACTAAAAGCATCTGGGGCCTCTCAGTGATAATGGGAAGAACTAACCTAAACATCCCAGGATAACAAAGTTAAGAATGTAGATAAAGATAAGAACACAGATCTTAGCCAGCATAAACTGAGGATCCCCTTGAAAGAGTGCCAAAAGGGCCAAAGCACACACAAGAGAGATAAAAGTGAAAAGTTCATTGAAGAAGACTCTGTTTCCTCCATCCTCCGAGACCCCCGGAGACCTCCACAATGAACTGAGCGTGCCCAGATGGACCTGGAGTTAATTACCATATGAGGCAAGGATGGGTGGGGCCAGGGAATGAATATGTATGAGGCAGATTGTGCAATGTTATGCATAAGTAACACTCTGGGGAATAGTAAGGGGAAAGACCATCGGGTGGAGATGCGTGTCTCTGGTTGTCTTGGGTTGGGTAGCCAAGAGATCTGTTTTCTATTTCATCTGTTGTAAAAGCAGATATTTCTTTATCTCTTGGAACTCCAGGGGGAGGGGGGTGGACGCCTTCTGATAATGGGCCAGCTGTTAAAACCAGCTGGGGCAGTGTTTGTTATCTCTGGGGCAGTGTTTGTTATCTCTGGGGCAGTGTTTGTTATCTCTGTCACCACCCGTCCACCCTCCAGGGGGATATCTACTGATAATGGGCCATGAAGGCTCACCAATGACATCACACATTACATCATCAGGGATATCTGCTGATAATGGGCCATGCAGGCTCACCAATGACATCACACATGACATCATCCCATTGAGAAATGCTCCACCCAGTGGGTGGAGCCAACCGTTCCTACCTGGATAAAAACTGAGGCTCAGGAACAGCAGGGATCTGGTTTTTCCACCAGAGGAAGACCAGACCCATCTCACCACCACTGGACTTTTCCTACTCCATTATCTGTACCCCATAGAACCTCACCTAGGATTTATTTGGGCTGCTTCCAACACCCTGACCAACAGGTGTCAGGTCGTATCCCTGACCCTGTCAGGGTTTTTTCCAAGACTTTTGTTTTGATTGCTTGCTTGCTTGTCTTTGTACTACTGCATTTGTATTTTGGCTTTTTTGTTGCTGTTGTTGTTGTTCTTTATTCCTATTAAAGAAGTGTTACTCCTATTCCCATATCTTTGCCTGAAAGCCCCTAATTGCAAAATTAGAATAATTTGGAGAAGACGAGGGTGACATTTTCCCTTCCAAGGGAAGCTCTAGCTCTCCCTAGCAGACAACTGTCTTTCAAAACCAGTTTGAAAGACACTGGTGAAATTATTCCCCACACATCTCGGCCTCGATTAAATACACACCACTCTAACAACTGTCATTAGTTGTGGAATTTTATTTCTGCCCCCATTTCAGGCCAGTCCGCAGAGGCCCAGAGAGGCGGCTCCAGCAGCTTTGTGAGGAGCCAGCACGCCAAAGCCAACCTTGACACCATCCCCAGGTCTCCAAAATCCCGGCTAGGTCCGGACTGGTCTCTGTGCCAGGAGTAGGGAGCTGCCAAGGCGTGGGAGGTGCCTGACAACCCCAGGCCAGTGGAGCGGGTAACAGCCGGGATTAGGCAAAGGAGGAGGAGGAGGCTCTCGGTGTGAGGTTCCAACAAGTTTATTGCAGCTGAAGGGTTCAGGGAGAGGGAGCGAGGATCACAGAAATTGATTTGAAACTCAGAATACCTTAGGAATTGAATCAATTGCTGCAGTCATGTCATAAATGCGTTTCCTTCTCTGAAAAGGTTGGTTGAGCATTTCTACAATGCCCACTTAAATCTTCATATGTACTCTCCGGCATGAGAAAGGACTTGCTCCTACCTAAAGGAAAGTGACGCAACTGTAGATGAAAATCAGACAGGCTTTAATTTCAGAGTCCTTGTAAGGTCTCATTAGGTGGAACTGTTTGGAAAGAGGTTGAGATGTTCCTTTTTTGCTAATTTAGGTGTGGTTTGTCATTAAACAAGACTGTAACTGGTGGCAGAGGGAATTCTGAGTCTCAGCCAAGGTGGTTCCACACTGGGCTATAGACATTCGAGGGGTCTCCATCTGTCTCACACTGGGGGACATTTGAGAGGGACTCCACGGGAACCTGTGCCTGTAAATCTAAACCCATGGAAAAAATGAACAATTCCTCCCTGATGGAGGTGAGAGGCTGTCTCAGTTCTCCTCTGAGATGGAGGGGCCGGGCTGTCTCGATCCTCATTCCCTATAGGGATGAGGGGATCAGGTCATCTCCGGCCTCCTCCCCTTCCTGGGGTGGCGGGGGGGGTCTCTGTTGGAGCTTATCTTAGTGTGGGCTGTGGGTGGTCTCCACAGAGCGGAGTCTGTGCTGGGGTCTCCGCACCCCCCGAACGGAGCTGGGACCCCCAGATTGAGGCTGGGCCCCACAGAGACCCCTCCCCGTGCGCTGGGGCACCCCCAGATTGGGGCTGGCACCCCGACAATGGGGCCGGGAGCCCCGCACGTGAGACACGGCCCCTCCCCGCCCTCCCCCACCCTCAGCGTCCAACTGACCAATCAGCGCCGCCGGGCACGAGACCCGCGGGAATGCCGTCTGCACCCACCAATCGGATCGGTGTCTCTGGCTGGCTCCGCCCCCTCCCTGTGACATCACAAAGGGCGGAGACGCTCCGTCCCTCCCCCCGGATGCGTCACTGAGCTCCCATTGGCTGCCGCTGACAGGGCGGGGCTTGCCCGGACTATAAAAGGGGGCGCGGGGCGCCCGCGCGGCTCCGGGCGGCATCCCTCGACGGGAGGGCGGCACTGCAGCCCCGGGGGCGCCCCTGAGCCGCCACTGGCCCGGAGGGGAGGGTGCGGGTGGCCGGGAGGGAGGTGGGAGCGCCACCTGCGCCTATGTGCCTGATCCTGTCCTGGGGTGTGCAGGGGGAGGGATGGACGCCCGCCGGAGCATCCCCCGGCGGCTACAGAACGATGGACACCGACGGAGCATCCCCGGAGGTCAGAGTGCCGCAGCGCCACGGGGACTCTGCAGGGGAGTCCCCGCGGCGCTCAGGCACTGCCGGGGCAGTGTGCCTGGGAGGCAGCGGGAGCGGCGCCGGCCCCTCTGCGCCCGATCCGGATCGCAGGGGGACGTGGAGAGGGAGAGCCCGGGGCCTGGGACGCCGGGCCTTAGGGGGAAGGACGGACACCGAGGGAGCATCCCCCGGGGCGACGATGACAGAGACAGCCGCGGGGTGAGGCGGAGGGACACCGGACACGGGGCAAGCGGCAAGCGGCCCCCCGGGGACGAG
>CAJVGK010000140.1:0-28118 GCA_910950805.1 Acrocephalus scirpaceus scirpaceus
CAATCTCAATCCATTTGCCTTAGTGTCATTCAACTGAATTCTCCGTTGGAGCTTGCTGCAGCCATGCATCCTAATATCAGCTTAGTTTGTTGTGGGCTTGATTTTTTCCCCCAGGTCTCATCTGAACAACGCTTTTAGAGCTGTACCGTGTGATGGCACCAGCAAGCATCCAAGCGCGGGGCTCTGACACGTGGCTTCGTTTCAGCAGGTGGCGCTTAGAAGCCAAGGAAAAGCCATCCTGACAGAAACCTGGAGCTGCCGCGTGAGCAAGGGGTAATATAGTCGGTATAATTTAGCAATTGCATTTTCTGGCATTATCAGTTGTTTTCTTGTGTGTTTGTACATTAGATTTGTTTTGCCAATGCTCTGTGACACACAGGAGGGTTAATTTGGGTGGTTTCATGATCACAGTAATAAGGAGGGGTTTGACTCCACAGTAATTCTTCACAGAGGTGGTAAGTCTTTTTTATATCACATTTTATCTGCTTTTAAATGATAGTTTCAGAAACCCCACAACCACAGAGATAACTAACTTGATTTAAAAGTGTATTGACTAAAATCCAACTGCTTCTCCCCCCAGGCTGCAGCACTGCTGTATCACTGTACAAATACAGGCCTTCAAATCAATAAACACTACTGCTAAGAAGCTGTACTCCTGCCCTGCAGAAATACCCTGCATCACTATGTTCCTTGCTGCCAGAAGAGATGGCTTCATAGTCAGCTTCTGCCTGCCAAAAATTGCCCTGGATTCAGCCACATGTCCCTGTAGCAGTGCTCATCAAGCCACCGTTTCAGCATTAATTTAATAGCCCAGATTTACTGCACATCACAGGCACTCAGCCATCCCTCAACCCTGGCAGAAGCAGTCCTCCTGCTCCCCACACTTAGCAGGTCCTCTGCTGCTCCACTGACACACACAGCATTTGTGTGTGTTTTTTCAGCCTGTCTAATGAATGTGCACAAGAGGAGGAACAAACTGGAGAAGGCAGTGAACAAACTAACACTTTAAGCCGAGGATGACTATTGCCTTGAGATGTATTAAACATTTTTCAGCATCGTTAGAATTAGACCGTGACTCATTGTTACAACTGCCAGTAGTCTCAGTTTATTATTATTTTCATTATCTCAATGTACAGCTAAGGGACATTTGCATAGTGCAGGAGAGAGTGCTCATAGTGCTAGGAGGCATTTGCATAAGCTGCATATTGCCAAGGGGAGAAACGAAGATGGGAGGCCATCTGTGTGGCATCATGACTGCAAGAGAGGGGCTAGAGCCCAGTGGGCACATGGCAGAAAGGAGCAGGCAGCTCCAGGCACTGTGTTATAAAGCAGCTACAGAGCAACCAGTGTCAGCAAGCTGGGTCTGGTGTGGAGCTGAGTAAGAGCACTGGAGGCAGAAGAGGGAGAAGGAAAGTTGAGCTGAACTAAAGGAAGTGCATGGAGTGTGTGAAAGCTGAGCAAAACTCCTGTGTGGTTACTGAGGCAGGTGGGAATTTGTGGACAGCTCTGGAGAAATTGTCATGTAGAATAGGGAAACTACTTGACAGATTATCCAGACATAGCCATGGCTATATCCTCATGTATGGACTATATATAACTTGGTCATAGACAGAAAATGCTTGTGGTTTCTGGCTTTGGTGCATATTTGGCTTTATTCTTTCCCAAAACATAGCTGAAAATGGTTAAATCTGCATACATCCAACAAATGTGTTACAGAACTACAAAAATTGAAGGAAGCATAGCACATATGGCAGAGGATTTTCCTGATGTGCCTTTGCTTCTTCCTCTATCCCCTTTTTATTTGTTGCTGTGTCACTGGAAGAAGGTATCATTCCAGTATAGTCTGTCTGTATCTACAGTCACACTGTGTAAGTTCTCACAGTATAAGCATTATCAGCAGCTCTTTTTGAAAGGAAATACAAGCACTATAAAGCAAATGAATGCCCAGGGCTTTGGTGTTTTTCTTCTGCATCAATTAATGCTTCATCTGGCAGTAAACAGCAATAAAAGTCATTCTGTAAAATGTCACTGGAATGTCTTGAGCCAAATCCAAGACCCTTTTGCACACAGTAGCTGTTAGGTTCTCCCCACTTGAAAGTTTCCCGGGGTGGAGATGGAGGAGGCGGAATGCTGTCTTGGGAAGGCTGTTTTTGGCTTGATGTGGTCCAGAATTGCTGTTTGGCTTGTACTGTCTCCTGCAGCATTAAATTCTGATTCAAGCAACTGAGTTTAATGCAAACCCCACTCTCTGCCATATATTCTTGAAACAAGACCACAAGAGATGTTCAGTGATCTGATTCATTCTGCTGCTCTGGTGGCACAAAGCTGTCTTGGCAGAGGCAGATGGAAGCAGCTGAGGTTTTGTGACATCTTCGTGACCATTGCCAGTCAGAACAAACTGAGCATCTCATCCTCTGAGGATAAGAGAGTATTCTTTTCACCCTTAGACTTTGGGAATGTGAATATAACTAGATAAAGGAGAATTTAAAAGAGCTAGAGGAACTGAGACTGCATAATGAGGCAAATGCCAAGTCCAGAGTGCAAGAAAGCAGCTTGGATGTCCCATGGCCACACCATTTTGCTGTCATGCAACCATGTGGCTGTAGCAGCTTTATCTCCAAGTGTGCGCTCCAGAATATGCAGCATCCAAGGACTGTGAAGTGGTTCAGCCATAATGGAAAAAAATTATAAATGTAATACTATAAAGAAAAAAAATCACAATGCAAAAAAATAGTAAAAATTGAAACAAACAAACAAACAAGAATACCAACAAACAAAAAACATCTTCTGGCAAATTATAAGTTATTTTAAAAAACCCAACAAATTAGGTCTTGTGATCACTGGCAAGATCCATGACATTCCATCCATCCTCCTATGTTGGATGTTGCATGAGAACATTGTTTGTCCAAATTCTTAGTATTTGTGTGCAGTCACAGCCATTGGGAATAATGCTGGTAAACAAATATGGTCAGCCCAGCCTCTGGAATGGAAAGCACTCTGGAATGCTACACTAATAATTGCATAAGAGCTGCAGAAAAGGACAGCATCCTGCAATTTACAGACCTAATTCAGCTTCTAGGAAGAGAAAGGACTTTGCTTCGCCTAGTACATGAAATGTTGAAGACCTCAAAAGTATTAGCAGAAGTACCTGTGGATCCTGTAATTGGCTTAAGGGCAGATCTTTGCCAATAGCACAAAGTAGTGGCATTTAGGGTTTGCTTTGTTTTAATTTGCGTCTCAAAAAAAACCCCCAAACAAACCACAAACCACCAAAAAGAAAACTCCCACAAAAAAAACCCGAAGAAAAAAACCCCAAAACTGAGATCCATCCCAGGAAACATCTCCTTCAGTCTGGCCCATGTAACATTTTTGCTGGGCACTCGGCTAACTCTCATTGTGGTGCTCAAGCTCCTGAATCCCCAGGCACCTTATACTTGATAGCAACTCTAATTTACAGTCTTCTTGTCTTTTTACTGTCTTTTGACTGACTGAGGGGGAATTAGTCTTGACCCACCAGTGTTTAAAAGAGATTGGGTTCTATTTAAAAGCTATTTATTGCCGTATTTCTTGCTAAGGCATTAATAAGAGCTTAACTCTGTAACCAAGAGGGTAACAAAAGAGTTCATTAATTTCTATGAGACATGCTGTGATCCTCAGCTGGGACTGCATTGTCACTACTCTGGATTAATTAGATTTGAAGATAAAAATCAGGTTGAATTAAATTTACTTTCTGCTGCAGTGAAGACTGCTAGCAGCATACTGAATGCTGAGATAGGCTACTTCTCACTGGAATGTGGGAGAACCCACTTCCCTGCAGGTGTAGCACTGCACCGTGAGCAGAGTGCGCGAGGGAGGTGGCAACACACAAGACACAGGAAAACAAAACCAGAAAGCTTCAGTATCCTGCTTGTGGTAGAGAAAAAAAACCATACTGTAATTCTTGTGAGATTTACTGAATTTTGTAGAAGCTGGACATTGTAACATAGGCTTCCTCATTGTTTGGTGATCTCATGTCACTGTTAGGCAACATTTGGGATACGGTGTCATCGTTTAGGGGCTCTGGATGGGGCTGGCCAGAAGGATCCAGGGAACAGGTGGAGAAAAGGTTGAAACCATCATTGTGCAGGGACACCCTGTTGCCACGGCAAACCTCATATGTGCTGGAGCTGCAGCTGCTCTCAGTGACTGCAAACTGGCTGGTGCACAGGAGCCTGTGCAAGGCTTCAGCTGACCAGACTCCTTTGCCAGACACTGGCAGGTTTAGGTTGTTTTTGTCTGCCATCACAGGGATCATCTTCAGGTCTGATCCACTCCTGAATTTTTCTGGGAGGCTTTTCTCTGGAGCAATTGATGGCTGCAGAAAATTTTCCAGTTCAGCTTTTGCCCAAAGGCCATCCACTTTATGGATATGAACATAACCAAAACTCTCTGCGTTAAAGATTATATCAAAATTCTGTGTGGCAAAGGGAACAGCACAGTTAGTCAACAGTGGATGGTAGCTTAAGAGAAAAGATAAATAAAGATAAATAAAAGATTAAAAAAGAGAAATTTGATGATTTATTTGATTTTAGAAGGGTATTTATTATTTTTTTAACTCTAGTTGTAACCCTGAGCAGGCTGAACAATAGGTTAGAACAGAATAAACTATCACATGTCTGAAAATCCCTTTCCCTGTTAACTTCATCTATCCTGTGTCCTCCTCTGGGCAGTGCCCCTGGAGAGTGTTTTTTGCTCTATACAGTGTTTCAGAGACTTTTCTGAGACATGCATTTATTGCATGCCTGCCATTTCACAGGAAGGAGTGTGCCCACTCAGGTGGTTTTTTTCAGTTTTACCTTCCTAATTTAGCAGTAAGGGAAGTAAAAATTTGCCACAACTTCCTGAAACACGTTAGGAATCCCTGAACTGGAGAGCAGAGGGGCTGGGAGAGCTGTGTTAAGCCTCCTATAAAATTAAGAACATGCTAATGTACCTTGAGTGAACAGCACTAATGGCTTACTTGTCCATCTGGCTTTTAACTGGCAAAGCAGTTTATATGCATGATGGAAGGCAAAGCATGATATATGAACAATGCTGCTGGCCATGTCAAGGGACAGGGACATCACCAGGGATGTTTGCAAAATGTCCCTATCCAGCCCCACCACCACAGTTTCATAGAATCACCAAAGCATCTTGATTGGAAAGGAGCTGTGGAGTCTAACCATCTGCCAGAAGCAGGACCTGGATTAGGCTGTTCAGAGCCCTAATAAGCCAAGCCTTTAGTATATTCCCAAAGGAGAACCTGCCTTGTCTTTGGGCAGGCTTCACAGTGTTTAATTATTTTCACGAGAAAGATTCTTTCACAAGAAAGATTCTTTCTTTTTAATTATTTTCACAAGAAAGATTCTTTCATTATATCTGGAAGAAGTTTGCTTTGAAGCAATACATGCTTGTTGCCTCTGGTCCTGTCACCAAACAGCCTTGTGGTGAGAGTACCTTTCCCATCTCTCTACATAGACTTTAGGTTTTGGAAGGCTGTAAGTTGTATTCCCCATGCCAAACTTCCTTTTCTTCTACAAACAAACCTAATTCCTTCAGCCTTTCTTCATACATTGACTTCCCAAGACCTCTGTAGTTATTTTGCACAAATCAAACCTCAGGCAGTGGGTCAATTGTGTGATATTTCCATACCTTTGACTGACATCTGCCTGAGCAAATGTGGCCTCTCTTAAGTGAAATGTAGAAGTAATTTCTGAAAGATGTCTTAGTTCATGCAGAAAATGCACATACTGTCTCTCAGGAGCGTTAGGTTTGTCCCCAAGAGTCTACACTCAGGTGTAAAGAACAGTGGAAGAACATACGTTTTTTGGCTTCTTGCATAGTTGCTCCAGCGTTTTTTTATGGTCAGGAAGGTTTGGCCATACAGCAGGCTTGATCCTGAAACAGCAACAGTAGACAAGAAGCAACATAAGAGGGCTATGTTTAGGTATCACAGGTTCATATTTCATCGTTCGTACTTGTTCTCACAAAGCCTTAGGGCTGGCTGGAATTATCCAGAATAAAGACAGAGAAGCCTCCGAATAAACCAGACAAGAGAAGAGGAATTGTAAAGGTCACCAAAAAGTCATTGTTCTTTGGAGTGCACAAATTGTCACAGTTAAAAGAAGACACTTCACTAAGTACTGGAAATGCAGCAAATAATGCTGGCACAGAGTTTGATGCTTGTTTTCATCTAGCTGTGTTAACAGGGTTCTGTGTAGTGAAACTGTTTTCTGCAAGTGCAAGAAGATGCTGTGGTTAAGGTGTAAATTTGCTGATACTTGCTTCCGTGTGTTCAATTAATTCAAAGAATGGCATATTGTCCCATTCTTTGGCCAGCAATTTCTGCTTCAGACATCTGTCCTGTAGCTTTGTTCCATAGGTCTTATTTTTACAGCCTTGATTTCCAAAGTTCTCATGTGGTGCTGGTTGATACTCTCAGCTGTGATGCATCTAGAGAATGTTGTCCAACTGATATTCAATCATTGCAGTGTTATAATTGTATATGTATATGAATATATATTTAATTTTATTTATTTATTTATGTGTGGCTGTGTATATGCACATGTACAAAATCCTCTTCTTTTTAAAATGCAAATATCTGGGATCAAAAAGTCTCACCTGTTTTTGCTGCAGTTTTATATAAGCAAAACTTGTAGCAAAGTTAGAGAACTGCAGGTTCTCAGAAACAGTAAAATGCAAGAATGAGAAATCTCAAGCTACCTCTATATTTGTGAATAAAGGAGCACCAGGGCAGATAACTCCAGTGTCTAAAATGTTTAATTATTAACATTTTTTGTGGCATGGTATGGCTGAGGCAAACTAGCAGTGGCCCGGTAATACCCATGTTTAACATCCCCATGCATTACTCTGGAGTTAGCACAGCCCAAGCGTTGTCCCAAAAGCAGCTCACACAGAGTTACCTCTCTTGAGCTGGCTGTCATGGACAGACTGCTCGGAATGTTGTTGAGGAGTCCTGGGCTTTCTGTCTTGCAAGGAGTTAATTTTCTACAGTTAAACTTGGATTTTATCCCTCCAGATTCTAGTTTCATAACATTATCTACATATCTGTTCATTTTCTTAAGCTTCTCAGCTCTAGTAAGCCATGTCATTAAAAACACATTTACAGCTATCCATCTACTGCTGTGTAGCAGATACATGAAAAAATCTTATTGCAGACCAAAGACTGTTTGGGTAATGAATGTATCCTTAGTCCCACTCCTGCCTGATCTCGCCTCATGGCTGGCTGGAAGATGATTTGGCCAGGCTGGTGTCTGACACCATCAAGCCCCTGTTGCAGAGGGCTCTGCCCTACTGCTTCTGAAAGCACCGCAGAGCAAACGCCCTGCTGACTCAGCCTGTGCAAGTGAAAGAGGTCATCACCCTGGCACGCTATTTCCACACTTCTTAGGAGTTTACTAAAACCGATAGGTCCCTTTCTTTTCTGGATTTTGCTTGAAGTTTGTGAGACAAATTTGCCTCCTGTGGGACACTGAGTCTAAGTGTTTTTTGGCTAGCCAAAAGTCCCAGTGTTTTGAGCTCAAGACTGAAATCTGGTCCAAGTGGCAGGTCATCTTCTGTCTGCCAACACTGTCTCTTATATTGCTAATTTCTACTCTTGGCTTGCCATCAGCTTGATACAGAGTTCTAGAGAGAAACTAGTTCACAAGTATAACAGGGAAAGAAATAAGACTGTCAGAACAGGACTGGGTTCCAACACCTTTTCTGATACAAGGAGATTACCTGTTTTCCCAAAAAACTACGATCAGTACAATCGTAACAACAGACAGCATGAATCCCAGGATGGAGAGTATAACCACGACCACACTGCTATCTAAAGGAAAACAAAGAACATCAGCTAATGCATGTAAAGGTCTCTGTTAAAGGTCTAACTGTCACCATAACAGTGATGCCTTTTCAGATGATAAATTAGGACTTAACACCAAGCATTGCACTTGCTATCACTGGGCTGATGCAATGGCCCATTTCTCCTGCCTCCATGAAGGAGGTAAATGATAGGCTGCCAGAGCATCAGCACTTGGCTGAACTTTGAGCTGGGTTCACAAGCTGGATTAAAGCAGCTTGAAGTGTGCTGTCACCTCCCGTGCACTGAAACCAGCACTCGCTGTGTCCTCAAAGCAGCACAGTGGTGACTTGTAACACCTGTAGTGCCGCAGTGCCCCTGGGGACTGAAGGGACCCAAAGACCACAAAGATTATTTTCATGTGCAGTGATGAGATTTTATCCTGTGTTGCATTTGTGATTCAAGGGCCATGTTCACACCCAAGCCGAGGGTCCTGAAATAGGTCGTGTTTCACAGCTCTTTGTGCCTTACCCCAAATGCCTGGTGCAAGCTCTTCCTTCTGGCAAGCCAGTCAGCAGCAAGCAGTGAGTCAGCCTTCACCTCCCTCTGCACCCACATGCTCATGTTCTCATGGCAGCCTTTCCTCTGACCTTATTGCCTTTGAGTGAGATTTAAATCTTCATGGAGAGTCAGCCCCAGACCAGAGCGACCCAGCTGCTCTGTGAGTCACCTCCTTGGAGTGCCTGTGTCTGTGAGGGCTGTCTGTGCCCCTGCTGTGGCTGTGGGCTCTTCCCTCCCCATTCTCTCAACCCTGGTGCTGCTGAGACTGTCCAGGGAGCCCAGGCCTACAGCTGTGCTTTCCTCCAGAAGGACAAAAGTGTTTTCAGCCCTTACAGCTTTCTGTGGAGTGCTGCTCTCTTGCTGTCCTGAAGCTCTCAGAAGTGCTCCATTCACTCCACGTGCCCTTAAAATAATCTCCATTGGGCTGAGAACGTACTTTCACCTCATATGATACTTCATTTTCAAGGTTTTTTCCCAGCAATTTTATCTGAAGGTATGGTGACTCTATTGTCTAAACACACATACAAAAAAAAAATACAATTATTTTTCCAGCAGGCAGTGGAGAATTATCCTCGAGTTCATCAAAATATGTGAGATCAGGTGCATCCCTGAAATACTGTGCTGTTTACGCCATCTCTCTAGCTATTACACAGGTGCTTATCAGGGCATCAGCCTAGTTAAACAGCAGTGTAGTCCAGATAGTATTGAGAAGAGAGACAAATGCCGGGTAAAAGCTTTTTGGAAAACAGCTGCGAGTATTAACTGTGCTTTGCAGCAGCTGACACTGCAGTAAGAAATATATATGCTTCCCTGAAAAGGCTCAGAGGAAAGATGGGGAAAAAATACATTTTTGCAGCATATAAAGGCAAGTGTCTTAGAGGGCAGTTACAGGGAAGAAGCTGAAATCCTACAGTGCAGCTCTGATGCTCTCCATTTCAATGTATTTCTCTGCCTGAATCCATTTTCTTTTTCCCTTAAGTTCTTTCGTGTTTGATCTTTGTGTATTTTCAAGCCTAATCAACAAGAAGGGAGATTTAATCTGTGGAACAGAGAGCAGTTAATAAGCAAGCTCTAAGTGATGTCCAGGTGTTAGAAAAATAAATTACTTGTGGGTAGAATTGCCTTGTTAAGGTTTGGGTCTTGACATGCTTCGATGATGTGGGACCTGGGAGGAGGTTAGCAAAGCTTGGGAAGGATGTAGTGATGGTAATGGACACAAAGAATGCAGAAGTTTTGGGCCATAATAGAAGACATTTGGCAGAACCTCTAAGATAAGGAAGAAACTAATAAAGACAATTTAGTGACTGTGCTGAATCAGCTCTGAACTGGGTAGAAGATAATTCTGGCAGGAGCAGATCACGACTGCTGACTCATGGTCCCCCGAGTCATGAGAACCACCAACTCAAGAGAAGACAAAGACTGAGCCTTCGGGCTAATTAGCATGAGACATGAGAGAATCATTAACTGATAAAAGATGGAACACTAATTCATAAGAGAACTATGTAACTTGTGGCCAAGGAACACTAATTAGTTTGTTTGCTAAAAGGTATAAATAGTAAAATGTTTTGGTAGTTGGTGTGCTTGATTGGTGCACCCAGTCTTGTGCAACTGGAACAATCAATGTCTCTCTCAAGTGTGTAATTACTGGCTTGTTGCACTCCAGATAACAAATCTGATTTTTGTGGACAACACTGTGTTCCCTCTGTAAAACTCAGGTGTAGTCCATGCTTTCAAACATTGTGACAAGCTTTTCCACAGCTGCCCTGGTGACAAGGGGACACGGAGATCTCTCCAGCTGGGCAGCCCCAGTCAGATCCAGTTCACAGGCGGCTGCAGTCTCAGACAGCCTGAGGGTGGGAGAGCTGCAGGACTGCATTGGAAGCCTGGAAGCATTCAGTGGAAAAGGAGATGTGAAAGAACTTGCAAAATAAGTAAAGAGGTCAAACGTTTTACTGACTGATGAGCACAGAAAGTAACAGCAAAATCACCACAGCAAAGACAAACTTAGAACAGTTCAACACATTATGTCTTCTATTCCCACTGCAAAGCCCAAATGAATGAAACCTCTTTTGACTGATGAAATTTCCAAATGCCAAATATTGCACCTTTCCAAGTTTTCAGATGGTAATCTGCAAAATGCAGATTTGATCATTTTTACATGGTACAGGTAATTTTGATAATGTTTAATTTTGGAAATTAGTGTAAGCACACCAGTACATCACCACTTACCTTCCAAGTACCTTCTTTCTGCCGATAGGCTACTTGGTGTTCTAATTTGTCCTTTAAGTATTTCTTCCTTGAGTGTGGTGTACAGTAACGAATAAGATACTCATTTGCCTCCCTTTCATATGTGATGTTTATAGCAAATGGTACTTCGGGTTTAACTGCAAATGACAACAAATCAGGATATAACAGGAGCAGCTAATGTTACTAGAAAACAAAGAGGGTTTGAAATGTAAAAAAAAGTCTGCTTCAAGTAACAGCCCTGCAGAGTAACCTATCTTGAGGAAGAGCTGTCCTGAGTTAGGCAATCCTCATGCTGAGCCCCAGCTTATCCTTACACCTTGA
The DNA here is from genome assembly GCA_910950805.1 of Acrocephalus scirpaceus scirpaceus. Classification (NCBI taxonomy): domain Eukaryota; kingdom Metazoa; phylum Chordata; class Aves; order Passeriformes; family Sylviidae; genus Acrocephalus; species Acrocephalus scirpaceus. Next base: position 10,952 of record CAJVGK010000140.1, read on the forward strand.
TCCTGAGATCCTTGGGCTTGATTTTGACCAGCTAGAGAAGTAGTTTGACCAGCAGAGGAGGTGCTTGTGAGGAATATGACATTTAATCTTGGAAAGAAATTCCTGAGCATGCCCATCCCTGTGGCAGCTTGAAGGCTTGAAATTTAGTCCCTCTAGCCAGTGCTAGAGATGGAAGCCCCCTGGCAAAGCCCACCTGGAAGGAGGCACTGGAGAATAACCTGTGCTCAGGTACCACTGTGGCTGTCTGTCAGGGCAGTGGGACAAAGGGAGGGACAAAGTCAGTGTTAGACCAGCAGGCTGTGGCTCCAGACCCTTGCTATGAATCCCCATCTGACCTTGTCTGCAGGATTGTGCCAAAGACCATCCGTTCAAGTATATCAAGTCCAAAATGCGGCTCTCAGGGCTCTCCCCAAGCTGCGTCTGCACTGGATGTGCTTGAGACCTGCAGGGACTTGGAACTGTGCTGTTCCTGGCTGTGGAACTGAGGCTTCCTGAATTCACCTTGTGTAAGTACATCAGTTCTCACAGCAACACAGAGCCCATACCTCTCTCCTCTCAAGAAAACACATATAGCCATAAATTTTTCTCACTCCTGCAACCCCCAGAGATTTAGATCTTCCACAGTTTGTAGAGTAGGGACTGCAGAGATGGTCCAGGCTGGCCCATAAAATAAGATGTAATGTAAGATCATTACAAAATTATTGGACTGTGGTAGAAATGTTTCACAAGAGAGAGATGTTGCAGTGCCTACTGCCAACAGGAGACAAAGCAATGTGGCACCAGAGAAGAGCAGAGAAGAATCTGTCCTACACAGGCTTCTCTGCTGCCCTGGAATGACACTGGTTACCAAGAACAGTAAACTCTGTGTCCCCTCCTCCCCTTGAGCTTCCTATTTCTTGGCTCAGGCAGGTCCCTGGTGAGTTCCCTGGTGTGTCTTAGCCCGTTCACAGTTATCAGTGCAGGATGCACCTTGTTCAGACTGCAGGATACGCCATGATGTGAAGCGAGATCTTGCAACCTTGTGTTCCCTGTGCTACTGAGCTCATGCTGTCTGTGGGGTGGACAGTCCCTAAACTGCATAATCCCTAGTTAGAGATGAACAAAATGTCCCTGCTAGTTAGTTCATCTGCACTAAGGAACAACTGCTTCAGCCACGGATGGGAGTCAGAGTATTTCTGGGTCTGGGCAGTGTCACAATCAGCCTGAATTCAGCTACGCATTTTGAATGGAGGTTAATTACGTCTGGCTTTGAAGCAGGGGAAACACCACTGATAACACCCCAATCCAGGCTACATGCCCTCCTAAGATGCTATTTTAGGCTGCCTTATGTCATCCAGATTGACCCTTAGGCTTCGTGCTGGGCTGTTTTTTCTCCAGTAACCCCTATAACTTGTAAAACGTTCAAAATGTTAAGTGTCTCACCAATGTCAGTTACAACCAGACTCCTGCAGACCCTTCTCTTCATCTCAGAGTACATGCAAACATCTCTGTTTGAGAGTATATCAATGAACTGTATGAAGAATACATCTTCCTGTTTCTTCATGTTGGAGCAGATGTAATTGTTGTCGTCCTTGGTACTGTTGGCCAAAGTGACACAACAATCATTTCTTCTCAGTGTTAATATGACTTGACTACTTACTGTAAGGGATGAATCCTGCTTGCTCATTTCACTCATCTCACTGAGACTCCATGTGAAATAAGAAATAACACAATGCAAATAAGGAGTTTGAAAGATTGATAGTGTTTTTCCTTGTGATTCTTGAGCACAATAGTAAAGTGATGTGAATCACATTAAGTGTCATGGAGCTCTTGAGAAAAATCCAATTACTTAATTGGAGGTGTCTGTATTAAAACATTTGCATCTTTAAAAACTGTCTTACCATTGCTATTTTTAAATATAGGACAATGTGTTTTGATGCTCTTTGAACATAAAGAGAAATTTCTTATTGACTTAGGTAGTAGCAAATAGAGGATCAACAGTCAGCCTGGCCATGAAGGAATCACATGGCAGTTTTAGAGCCTTTTTTCATTTCTGTGGCTCTCATGTTTGAGAACTGCCATAAAACCCCATAATAAGTCCCATGAAAATAGAAAACTTCAAATAAACTATGAGAAAAAAAGGGAAATAATGATTAGTGACTAGTATATAAAGATTTACAAAAAAAAATATACAGTTCTTTTTTTTAGCTGCTACACAACTTTCAGTTTCAGGAAAAACAGAAAAAGGGAAAAAGATCTATATGCTCAAGAAACAAAATCTGATCTTCAGCTTGGTGCAACAGTGAAAAAAAAAAGGGTGGAAAGAGCTTCAAGGCCTTGGTAGGAAGTGGAGATGACTGATGTGTTTGATAACTGTTGGAGGTTTGAGTGCTTGTTTTAGTGTATTTCTTGTATGTCTCTGTGTGCAAAGACAATAGCTGAGTTTTTGTCTTAACCTAGATGCAGGCATTTTCTTGGATGTGGAAAATTAACCTTCTGCTAAAGAATTTTCTATGGCAAGGATTTGTGTCTTCAAAAACATTTTTTTAAATACCATTTAAATTAAAGTAAAAAGCTCTCAGTTCATGCTGGGCTACATCTATATTACAGGCATTTCAGAGCAATAGAGGCAAGATCGGAACTATTGGAGACATTATAATCCCCTTTAGAGACCCTTCCAGCTCTTTCTTTTTCTCATTAGGGAGTTATGTTCTGCTTCAGTAAACTATTCTTCTTTGCTGAATATAGTACTCAAACTCAGCAAAACACCCTGAAGCAGGATTTTGTCTAGCTTTGCTGCCCCTGTTTCCCTGCATGTGGCAACGTGACTCACTAGTGCACAGCATTTCACTTCCCAGGTGTTTACCAAGGGACAGACTGACAGCACTTACCACAGAGACAGGGTGTAGTTAGTGTTGTAAGGAGGCAGCTCGGTAAGATTGCAGGTCAGGCTGCTAAAGGAGTCCTTAATTTCCAGCTGGCTGAAGCAATCAATGTCAAAATTGTCTGGTTCATCATCCCCAAGAGTCCCTAAGGAGATATTCACAAGATGTTACTGAAGTAAACCTGTGAGTGTATTTGATTTGCAGCTTCATTGCATAGGAGCTTGTTTCTTCATGTGGCTGCCTGAAAGAAAGAGGATCAACAGACCTGTTCTGTAAGAAGCAGACAAACCTTGTCCAAAACGAAGTTAAAACCTGTTTGCACCTTTCAAGGTTGCTCTCTCTGCATGCCAGTGAAGTCCACCCACTTGCAAGAATATTTTAGTGCCATGAGGCGGCTAAGCCATATTTTGATTGTATTGGAAAGCTTTCTGAAATGTTACGAATTTGGGCTCAAGAGGGAAATCTCAGACATTCTGCCAGAATGCATGACTTCCTGCAAATTTGCTTCAATGATTAATAACACAATCATGATTTGACTAAAAGTATAATTCTAACATCCTACACTTGGCAGGTATGAGGCCAGTGATGCAAACAATGACACTTCTGAGAGAAGTCCTCTCTGGCAGATAATGCTAGTTCAGGCTCACTTCATAAAATCTCACCCACTATAGCCAGGTGAATGGGGAAAGGGTTATTGTCATAATAATAATTTTATATAATAATAACAATAATACTGTCATTATTATTACCCCTTGAATGGATCTTAGGGGCAGGAATTCCTCTGACTCCTTTCACCAATGGTTAAGGGTAGCTGTCACAATACATAAACCTCTTTTCTAAGTCAAGGGATTATGCTTGATCCCCTGCTCAGTCCTCTGCTACCCATTCCTCATACAGGTCCTTGCCATGTAGGGCACCTGATGCAGTGAGAAAAAGAATCACGGAATCAAAGAAAGGTTTGGGTTGGAAGGGATCTTAAAGATCATTTAGTTTCTTCCACCATGTGCAGGAATGACACCCACTAGATCAGTCTCCTCAGGGGCCCATCCATACTGGCCTTGAACCCTTCCAGGGGTGAAGCATCCACAACTTCTTGGGGCAGCTTGTTCCTGAGCTTCACTACTCTGTAAGTATAGACGTTCTTTCCAACATCTAATCTAAATCTCTCTTCTGACAGTTTAAAACTGTTCCTCCTTGTCCTGTTGCTATCTGCTGTGGAGTATTAGTGACTCAGATTCACAAATGGAGTGAGGAAATGCCCATTGAAAAATTTCCAATGGAAAATCCCTCCCAGAGAAAATGATGGTCAACTCTTGCATCTGCAGTCAGATTTTGAGTCAGAGAAGAGGCCCAGAAGTCAGTCAGAAATGCAGAGAAACACACAAAAGCAGTGCAGGCAGAGGCTAGGAGGGGGACTGCTGCCACCAGCTCCCGTGATGGGATGGGAGCATCTGATGCTGCACTAATCCAGAACCCACAGAGAGATCTCTCTCTCGTGAGTTAATATTTAGTGGCCATTTGTCACCAGGAGCAACTGCTGCTAAGAAATTATTACTAGTCCTCTCAGCACAGTTCAGGGAGCCCAGATCTCCCTGAAGGACAACAAATGCAATGTCTTCTACCAGTGTTGCTGCTTTGAGGGGAGAACCTGTGGAACACAGAGACAGAGAGGGAGAGAGAGACAGAGACAGACACAGAGACAGAGAAACAGACAGACACAGACACAGAGAGACACAGAGAAATGCAGAGAAAGCAGATCCTGTACAAAGCTGTTGTATTTAACAATCACATTCAAGACAGAGACACAGAGACCAGCTCAACTCTAGAACAAGTCCTGCAGCAGTTTCACAGAGGTGACAGTCTTGTCCAGCGCAGCCCCATGACATAAGGGCAGGCATGCTTGTACAGAAATATGTTCCACATACAGTTGCATATTTGTGGGTAAAAGTGTATACATATAAATATGTATATTCAAAATCTAGGGGATACCAAGTAAACTGACATGAATCTGTTTAAAATGGAAAACAACCCACCATATTTTATACTAATATATAAACCCAAAGCTGACATGCAGAGATATATCACATTCTAAGCCTCTCTTAAGATTTTACTAGCAACTGGCAGGAGACTTGCTTCATACTCAAGGCAATATTAATTCTTAAGGGTTAGGATGACTAATCTGCCTTTTTTATGGCTGCCTGGTGATTTCTGTATATGCAAACTATATATATCAGATTTTGCATCAGCTTAAAACCCCTGACAATCATCCTATTAATAAATGGCTCATCAAAAAAAAAATCAACTATTCACTACTGATTTGCTGAAAAGTTACAGAAATTTGAATTAATTCTCTATGAGTTTAGTTGCAAAATGAAAAGAAGAAAAGGTTTAGTCTTGCAGTTCAAACAGCCATTCAAGGTTTAACCAATGCAGTGCAGCTTTGGTGCCACACTGGATGCAAAGCTGACTTTACCACTTAGACACTGAATTTTCACATTGTGATTATACAGTTCCTTATTAATGAAAATAACATAATAACCATAGAATATATGATAATTAAACCTCAGGAATAGTGTTAAGTAAGCAGCTTGAAATGCTATTTCTGCTATGACTTTTCCTTGGACTGACTAATTTTTGTCTGACAAAAGTATGCACGTAGTCTCAGCCTCACTTCTGCGCTAAACCGCAGAACTGCCACGCACAAGTATGTTTGCTACGTGAATGGTTTTGGTGAGTCTGGCATGACTCATACTGCTAAGGACTCTTCACTCAATTAAAAATTTACAAAACTATTGTAATGTTTGCCTTGAGAAGCCCACAGCAGGTAAAGCCTACACCATGAACTTGGCTCTGCTGAAATCAAGGCAGGGCTTGGGAAGGAGCAATTCTAAACTGGGATAAAAACTGCTATCATAGCTACAGTCACGGCAGGTCCTTCACAGAAATGGTTCTCTCTTGTGTTTGGACAGCCCCCAGCAGGATGGTTCAAACCACATAAGGAATCTCGGGAGCCTTTAGGAAGAAATGGATGTTCGCAGAGGTTAAGGACGTGCTTCAGATTTATGTTCCAGAGCTGCCAGGACTGACAGCAATGCGCGACACCAAGGGCACAGGTAAGCACTGAATGTCTCCATGGACAGAGTAATTGTGACACCTCTAGCACTGATGTGATTCAGGCAGAACCTGTTTTAGTTACAACAGTTTAGGTTTTGGAGAAACCCTACAAGTGTGGGTAGGAGGACCACTGAGGGTGCCATCCCCATGAGCCTTCCGTGCCACCTGCGCCCTCCCTGCCTGCCTGCCCCTCCTTAGCTCTGAGGCCTTTTGGGGATCTCCACCACTTCTTCCTGGCTGGGGGACAGCAGCTGAGAGGCAGTCTGATGCTCAGAAGAGAGGACGAGATGGGGGCAAGTGCTTCAATTAATTCTTCCCTCCTCTGCCCATAGGAGTTCCCATAAGGGCAACTTCTTAACTGAGTTGCTACTGGCACTTTGTAAGGACGCAGGGCAAGTCAGAGAGGTGAAGAGGGAAAGTCAAATATCCATCATGGGTAGTTTTACCCTGGATTACTTAGTTTGTTGGCCAAACACAGGAAATTCATTAAGAAGTCATAAAAGCTGCTAATTTCTCAGTGGGGATTTTCTGAATCTGTCTTCAAGTATAAAGAAATCATGATTTACTCATGCTAGTGACAAAACAAGCAAAGGTCTGATCATATCTGATTTTGGGAAGCCCTGAAGATTTATTTCAGTGACACCAACAATAAATCACTAGCATTGAACATTTCTCACCATAGCTGCTTTCCAAAGCTGGCTCTAAACAACTGCCAGTTGTATGGATAAATGGCAAATAAAAACCCCAGGATGGTTAAATACAGTTCTGAGCCAATTCCTGTTTTCTTTTAATGAAAAAGCTTATCATGAATATCCTGTCTATGTACCTAGGTATGCATGTACAACTGTCTGGATACGTGTGTTAAAATACATAACACGCAGGGGAAAATGAGATTCCCTAGCTGAGAGACAGCATAAGAACACAATCATTCTCCTCCTAAAACCCGAAAATTCTTTTGTTCCCAAACAATGGAGCTCTAACCTACCCGTAACTGAGTGATAGCCCATGTCCTTCAGGCATAGTGCACACTCTTGTCATTGCTGTTTGTTTAGTATCAGACAAATAAGAGTTTACAGATCTGGGACTGAATCTCTAAATCAAATTTTTCATCTCCCTGTTGAGAAAAGGAATAGCAGACTGATCCAGTGGTTTTATTTCTGCTTATTATGTTTTTATATTCTGCCTATTTATGTTTTTGATCTTGATACTGCTAAATAACTTTCACTTCTCTAAATGAGATCATAAAGTATACAATAAGGCTGAATTTAATGTGTTGTTAATTTATAATTATTTGCTGAGTGGGAGATGAATGCTGTTAGAGATGTGCTGTGAGAACCCCCTGCCCAAGTTGCTGCATCAGCCATGCTATGAGGGAGACTGGGACTGTATCCCAGATATAGCTGATGAAACTGCTTAAAGAAATTGTAAAAGTTTGGCTTTTGAAGTGGAACAAGTTTGGGCCAAGTTTGAGCTACATCAAAATATTCTATTTGGAGGACACTGGCAAGAGCAAAAGAAACCAGAACCTCACCCATCTCTAATGGCATCCATGGGCTGCAGAAGGATGAAATTATCCCTGCTCCCAGGCATAAGTTCCCACATGAGCACTAGCCACAACAAGGATTAACAGGTCTGGCACTGCATGCCATGTGCATACAGTTATGGTCTCCCTTATTTCATGTGGATTTGAATGTTAAAAGGATAGCAGACAGACAGGGATTAAATTAAATAGGTATCCCCCAGCTCCACCTCAGGCACTGGCACTAAAGAGGGATTGGAAGTTAAAACACAAGTGGTCTTTAATCACACAGTTTCATTCTGGAGCTCTTAACTTAGGTTTTTCAAGATCATACGTGAGTGGAAAGATGAAGATGAAATGACTCACCATCACCATCTGCTGAGGTGCAACCACTTTCCCCAAAAGCAGAGTGCAGGAGCATGGCGAAAACGCTCAGTGCAGTACCGAGCTGTGTCATCCTGAGCAGGCTGCATGCGTGCAGTGGGGCTGCGGGCGAAACCCGCCCCGCTCCTTTATAGCCGGCCCCGAGCAGCCCCGCGGCCCGACAGCGAGGGGAAATGTAAACATGCCTACGCACAGCAGGGTGGTGGCAGCAGGCAGGAAGCCAAAGTAAAGATAACTACTGAGCTTTTACTGTGAAACAGCTTCCCACTCCTGGACTGAGCATGTTCTGGATCAGGCCTCCAACTCATTTGGGCAAACCTGGTAAATCCCAATGGGAAAGGGAGCATGTCTCACGGACACTGCTGCTGACTAGCCTGGCATGATCTGTGCTGCTGGTCTCCATAAGAGCATGGTTTAGTCCTGGCATGAACTTTGCTCCCAAGAGAGATGCACAGGTCCAAGGGAGAAAAATTTTCTGGGTATGAAACATTAGGTACGATTGCTTCTGTTTATTCTTTAACTACCAGGATCAAAAGCAGACTGCCAGCAGGTGATTCTTTGCTCTTGGAGACCCTAGCTGAATCACTCCATTCAGCCCCAACATAAGAAGGATACAGGCATGTTGAATCAAGTCCAGAGGAAGCCAGTAAGATGAGGAGAGAGCTGGAACACACCTCCTGCACAGACAGGCTGAGACAGTTGGGATTGTTCATCGCACAGAAGAGAAAGCTCTGGGGAGGTTTTATCATGGCCTTTCAGTAAGTAAAGGATGCTTGTAAGAAAGACAGGGAGAAATTATTTACCAAGGCCTATAGTGACAGGACAAGGGGCAGGGTTTTTAAAACAAAAGAAGGTAGATTTAGATTGGGCATATAGAGGAAGTTCTTTCCTGTGAGTGTGATGATGCTCTGGCACAGGTTGCCCAGAGAAGCTGTGTCTGCCCCATCACTGGAAGTGTTCAAGGCCAGCTTTGACTAACGTGGTCTAGTGGATGGTGTCACTGTACATGACAGAGGGGTTGGAACAAGGAAATCTTCAAAGGTCCCTTTCAACCCCAAACCTTCTGTGATTCTATGAAGTCCTGCGTAAGGCAATGCTGGCTCAGAAAAACCTGTGATTTAAAAGACTAATCCTGCAAAAGCTGGCTCCTGAGAGCAAAGTGGCACATCTCACATTTTTTTCAGGCTTTGGACAAAGCAAAGGTGGAAAGCTAAAGATAAAGAGGTGTTAGATGTTTCCTTTGCACTCTTTCTGTGGCTGAATATACCAACACACACTAGAGCGTAAAGCAGGGCCGTGCACAGGGCTGACTGATGTGGCTAACTACAGGTGAGCTGAGGGCCTGAAACAGAAGAGCAAGCTCTGGCACAGCCCTGACTGCACCAAAAAAAGCTTCATATTGGAGGTGTAAAGGAAGCTGAGGGTAAAGTTCGTAAAAATGCCCAAGCAAAAAGAAAAAATGATGACACTGTAATAAGGAGGCTCAATATGGAAGCCACATCAGTTTTTTTGTTTGCAAGGAAATAATTGAAAATGCTCACCAAAATGAAGAAAGCTCAGGTCTCATAGCTAGAAAAGTTTCCTTCTTTCCAGGACATCAGGCACTGTCCTGCAGTGTCTCTTGCTGCCATAGGCAAGGGGAACTGGGTAGTCAAGGCACTGTTTCTGGATCCCTGTGCCCAGTTTTAATAGGAAGAAATGGCCCCCTTTCCACAAGAGTTCAGTGAGACTGACTGGAAGATCTCCAAAATCTGTATCAAACCCCGCCTTATGGAGCCTCCCTAAGGCTCCCCACCAAAGCATTCCCTGCAGGTGCACTGAGCCTAGGTAGGCACAGAAGAGCAGGTTGGGCTCTTTGGCCGGTGTGTCAGCATTTACCTTGTGTATTGCTGTGTCAGGACTCTCCTTGCTTCTGTCTGGCCAGGGAAGACCAAAATTCATCTCATTATGGCACAGACATTAAAAAGATGAAATCTAAACCCCTCAATGCACTTATTTCCCACCACTGAATGAGAGAGACCAGGGTGAGGCAGGCTAGATATCTGCTCTGCAGACCTCTACCATACCTCCCACCCAGCAACAGGAGAGGGACCTGCCTGGCCACCCACACAAAGCAGGAGCTGGACACAGTGCAGGGGCCATGGAGCCACTGGAGGTGGCACCACCATGGTCTGACTGAGCCTCACCTGAGAGCTTGACTTCTTTTCTAGAACTGTTTGTGTCACTGCTAAATTCACACAGTATCCCTTCAAGAAATTCCCTCTGAGTCAGCTGGAGGGGACTTTAGCTGTTACTTGTACTCATCTCTCATGCTCAAATTTTCTGTGCATGACCAAAGTACATTGCAGCAAACCTTAATTAGTGAGATTGAGTCCTGGTGATTTCTCATACCTAAGGCCTACCCTTGCTTGCTTTAGAAAAGACTAGTTGAGAATTCCAACACTTTTCTTAATAATCTTCCTTATCATATTATTCTAAAAACCCTCAAGGTAATTTCTACCTCATTTGCAGCCAAAAATGCCATTACAGAAAGGCTCACCTGTGCAAATTGGTTGCTATCCAGAAATGACACCTTTTCACTTTAAATTTTTCTTGTTTATAATTGAGTGGGCTATCACTTTGATTTTTTTTTTCCTGTTTCAGTTGTAGCAAACTAAAAGAAAAAGTTTTTTCAGACATAATATTTTTGTTGAGCATGAATAATCTTATTATCAGAGCTGTACTGCTCAGGGGATTTCCATGTTGTCATGGCTGCATTTTGTCTGGGTGGGGAAATAAGGGCCACAATGAAAAGAAAAAAACCTAGTATCAAGAATACCCTGAAGCAAAAGTACATTTTGTTTTACTTCTGCACCTCTGCTTCAGAAGTTGTTTCATTTCTAGGAGATACTTGAGGCTCTCCGTCTTGCCTTGTTGCTTTTCTCTAGTCTGGGACATAGGAAATGAAATCTGTGAGTCTAAATCTTAGGACAGCTGGGTTAGTACCCAGAAGAGGCTAAAAGAAAGGTGGTTTACTTTTCATTTGCAATTTACACTTCTTGTGCCTCCTCATTAAGATTCCACAAAAACCCCCAACAACAAAACCAACCCACAACAAACTCCCCTCTGATTTAAACAGGTAACAGCTGAAGGTCCAGCAAAAATGTACCTGTGCTTCATCAGTATGCCAGCTCTCTTTGGGTCCCAACACTCTGTTTTGGAGCTTCTGAGTCATTGTATGCCCTCTTATATTTTCAGCCATTAACCCCAGATTACAACCTCCATGACTATGAAAAGGAAGATTTCCAGTGCCCTGTGGTACATAAGTGTAGGCTGTCCATACAGTGTATTGGCTCCTCAGCACTGTCTGCTGAGCCCTACGTATCCTCCAGTGCTTTCTTGGATTATCACTTTTGTTGCAGCTATTGACTAACCAGGCAAGTCATCCACAAGTTAACATCCATCTTTGCTTCTTATACTGTTTGTTCACTCATGTTTGGGGTTTTTTTTTTTCCTCCTTAGGATGCAAAAGTATTTTTTGATTCTGCTTTGGCTCCAAAAATTGCAGAAGGTTTCTGCACACATGCTAAACTTAAATCTGCTGTGAGTATCTGTTTAGAAAGATAAAGTGAATAAATCCCTTCTATCAACAGCATTTTTCAAAGGCTCCAGTTCAGGGAATTCCCAGAACCACTGTGAGAGATGGGTGGAGTGGTTCCTCCAGACACATCCCAGTGTGCAGCACTGGAGACAGGACATGTGTATACTTATGGATAGAGGATACAGACATCCTTGTGTTTGAGGAGCTCAGTGGTGTGTCCTGGTTAGATACCCACAGGTACCCACGGTCCAACTTAGGACTGGGTGTGGGAGGAACTTTTATCAACTTTTCTTTTCTTGGTCATAGTTGGCAGGAGCTGTTGGCAATCTTCACCCTCTCTAAGGCACAGGGGTTCCTCTGTTCCCTGGGCTATTAATAAATTATCTCATTATATCACAGAGTCTCATTAGAACTTGTATTATGTGAATAGTCAAACAGACTTCATACTTTGACTTTTTTTTTTTTAACCAGATATGCTAAGAACCAGACATCTTCCAGCCAGCTTCGGATGTGAAGAGAAGGACTTGTACCTTTTTTTTTTTTAAAGTCTAGAATCTTCTTGTTTCTTTTTGTTGCTTCCTAACATTTCTTGCCCTTACCTGCTTCATAAATCTCGCTGCCTGTATCTTTTCCCTGGCAGAGGCATCTCTCAAAAGTTCCTCAGCTGAAGGTCTGTGGGTTAGCCTCGGGCTGCTTTAAGAAATGTTCTGCTGGCCCAAGAGCAGAAGCATGTGGGAGCCAGTCTTGCTTAAGGCAATTTAATCGTGAGCATAATTGAAGCCTTGGGTGAAGAACAAAGCCCTGAGATTAAATGGAATTACTCTGCAAGGCATTGTATTTCACTTATCACCAAATTATTTTGGTCTGCAGAGTGTGAGAGCAGTGCAGGGTGGAAGATACACAGTTTGTCACCATATGGTTCTGGGGAATGGAGCCTTGTGTGGCAAAGAGAAGAACATTTTGAGAATTTTTTTTAACAGTCCTTGTCATTGAGGTTTTGCCACTTAAAATTTCTTTGAACTGCCCCAGGACTCATAAATTGGTACCATAATAACATGGAGGACTGTTATACTGAGGGAAAAATACAGATAAGATGGAAGAAACACTGCTGGTTGAAGTGTAAACCAGGAGGAACTGATGTGCACTTTGGTCAGGCATTCATATATTCTGAGATCAGACAAAAAACCCAAGAGGATAGGCTGAAAAAAATGAACTTTTTTCTCCTCTCCTTACTTAACAGATACAGCAACAGCACAAACAAGAACAGTCATATGACTAGATCTGTACTTCTTTTATTTGCTTGCTAGGTTTTAAGTCTTCAGAGTGCTCAGGATATTATTTTCAGCTGTCCTCTACAATAACCCGAGTTAAAACATAAAGACATGAAAGCTTAAATTGTTTTTATGTTATTTGTTTTAGGTCTAAAACAGCATCTGCAAGATGTATTACTCACTTTTGAGATTTGGTAGGAGAGCACCTGTACTTGCTCATATACATTTTTCGGACACAATGTTGGGCCAAAACTGTCATTTTGGTGACAATGAAGCATTTTGTGAGTGTTATTTTAATTCTGTAAAATGTTTCATTCTGATCCCTGCAACTTTTAAATTAAAATTTTAGATTTTCATTCTTTTTAATTAATTTAGTTTTAGAATTGCCTTTTGTTTCAAAACGTGAATTATTAAAAACTGATTTGGTTTCTTCTGAATGTTTTCTTTAAGAATCTGTCCACACCAGCTGTGGTTGCTTTTGGATATTTAATATCTCAACATGCATGCCTTCCTGCATGCAGACCATTCCAGAAATAAATGCCAAGGGAATTTAGGAGGCATAATTCCAATATATGACTAGTACATGACTCAGAGCTGAACCCTTTTGTAAGCTTCAGATGAAAAACAGGTGTAGACCTCAGCAAAGAAGAAAAAGGGAAGGAACAAACAGAGGCAACCAGATGGCGCATCCCTGTAAAGCAGAACAGATGGACAGAAATCATCTTGAGGAAGCAGAGGATGATGGTATCTCTGAAAGAGCAAGAGGAATCTGAAATAGTGCTTGTAATATTTGTTTATTGTGCTCTGGATGTGGGGCTTCTCCACCACCAGGTAAGAGGGAGGGAGGTGGGGACAGTGTGCACCCAAGTGAGAGTAGCAGCACCTCCTTACTGCTCCCCTTCCCCACCTGGGCAGGTGCAGGATCTGCCTGGCACAGTCCAGAGTGCAAGTACTGCCAGCAATGGCCCCTACAGTTATGGAGGTGAACAACAGTGGGAGCTGAGACTTCAGGGAAAAAAACTGGCATCGAGTACAGGTGTTGTGGCAAAGGCAGGATGGCCTTGGCTCCCGGGGAGCTGGGGACAGGTGGAATGGGAAGGACCACGGTTACTGAGCTGGGTGCCCTGACAAGACACTGACCCTGCTGATGTTTGTTCTCTTGCATCATTTCCATGGCAGCCCTCAGCTGCCAACTGCACCGTGTCCCAGTCCTCATCCCTGCTACCAGAGAGCCCTCAGGGAGAGGCAAGTCCTCCAGGGATAGGCTGAAGAGGATGATGGGTTTCTAAACCAGCGTTTGTGCTGTTTAGGTGAATGTGGACTTGGTTAGCAGCTTGGGTGGATCATGCTGCCAAAGGCACCCTTGAATATCTGCATAGGTTCCCTTTACTTCTCCTTGCCCATCACAGCACATTCCACTCTTCCAGTGGCTCAGCAAGCAGCAGCTATATCCATGCTCACTGTTAGCCACAGGGATAACAGAATTTACTGCCTAAATATACCATGATTGAATGTAGCCTTGTTGGTAGGGCTGGAGTCACTAAAATATTCTGAAGAATGTATTTTATAAAACATGTACTTTAAGCAAATGAGCGCTAGATAAATATTAGATAACCAAAAGTTACAAAGGAGGGCAATAATTTAAATGCTTTTACATTTGAATATGTTTAAAAATATATTCCCTAGTATTAAACCAGCTTAAAAGTAGAGGAAATGAGAAATTCAGACAAGTTACAACTGATTGTAAACAGATATAATCAAAGGTAACATAATGGTATGTATTTAGTGTGACTTGGTTTGGCCCAAGTTTTATGCACTGAGATGTTTAGATGTTCAAAATTAATTACATCTATTTTGTACCAATTATATAGAAGTAATGTTTGAGATATCATTAAAATGATGTCTGAAAGCCACGGGAAAATATATGTGAACTGCCTGAAAGATTATCCTGCTTTTAAAATATGAATGTGGGAGTAGGGAAATCTCCATAACAGGGAAGTATAATTACACATTTTCTCCCCATTCACGATGCCAGATTAACAAGGAGAAAAGGAAATATGCAGAAAAGACATTGATTTCAGAGGGCTGTGACAGGACCCCATCTGGCAGACCTGGCAGGAGGATCTGTTGTCATCTTCTCATAATGGAGAGTATTCAAAAAACACACAGAGATGGTTTCACATTTGCAAATGAACAAACTCCATCAGATTTCAGTGCTGTCCAAGACAACACAGGATGCATTCTCCAGGCTGGCTCTCAGCCCAGCTACCAGCAACAGGATCCACTCCTCTGTCTGTGCCCTTTGGGAAGCCTCTTTCTTTTAATCTCTGTTAAAGTCTGCTCCTAGCTGCTTTTGGCTGTCTACATTCCTGCTGCAAAATACCTATTTGCTGTCCCACTCCCACTCCTCCCATCCCTCCCTTCTCCTTATGCTCCTCATTTCTCTTCATTTAAGCTCAGGGACGATTGTTCTTCCCATGTCCTCCAAGACAAGGTGTCACAACCACTCCTACAAAGCCAACAGGCAATGTTTTGCCCTGCTTCTGCCAGGGCAGGGAACAAAGAATTTTATTCAGCCACTGACAAAAAGTGATGAGAAAATGTAGACCTGCTGGACACCTCCCTAATCCCAAGGGACACATTCTTATTTGCTTCATATTTCTTGTTTCATTTTTAACTGTCTCCTCCCCCATGCAGATCAAAGCAGGCAAAACCCCCAAACCAAGGATGATTAGTCTTTCTTTCTCTAGGGGGTTAAATTGTGTTAGTGATGTAAAAAAATGAAAAGTGTCCTAAGTCTAGAAATCTAGAGCACAGCATCTGCTCAACAGAGATCTTCAGGTGTGAGGTGCAGCAGGTCTACATAGCACAGCAGAACACTGTTTGACATATTATTAATATTAATATTAATATTATTATTATCATAATCACCACCATCATCATCATTATTATTATTCTCATTCTCATTATTATTATTGTCATTTACATGGCAATTCTTTATGAGTGATTGCTGTGACAGTGAGTCTTTACTGTGAAGTCATATGGGACTAACAAGCCTTTCCAGCTCTCCTTTGCTTCACACTTAAATGTATCAGAAAAATGTTCAAAGATATACAAGGAATTTCACCACAGCAATGTAGAAAATGTAAGAAAGAATATAATCTGATTCAGTGAGAATTTCATAGTATCTGAATGGGAGAACCGAGTGAATGGTAAAAACAAAAAACCTGTTCCCAGATATGCTGAGCTTTCAATGCAATATGGAAACTGGCCCAGCAATATTCTTAGTCCAGGGAAGATTGGTGGTACAGCCACCACCTCAGATTCTGTACACCTGTAGGTATGAAAGCTGGTTGCTAAACAGTATTATTAGCACACAGCTCTGATCCCTCTAATTTACTGTGCTTACAGGTGGGCTCACAGCACTCTATGTCAGCACAGCTGCATCACCACTGCTCTTCACTCCCTGGATCCGGACAAGATGTGCTCCACTGAGTGCTTTGAATGTAACCTGAGGCTGTAGAAGTAGAACAAACTGCCCTGATGTGATCTGTCCTGCAGCACAACATTGTCCAAAGAATATTATGTTGCTTCTTCTCAAGATCTGAAGTGAAAGAGGAATTAATGCACACCTGTAAATTTGTCTAAACAACTTTCAGACAGCAGACCTTGCCTACTTTGGTTTATAAAAATAAATTGTCAGAAACCCCTACTGACAGCTAATTGCAGTCAACAATGATATTATCATTTTAACATGTTTCTGAACATGTAAACTAAACTGTAAGGCTTTAAACTTCTCACTCAGTAAAGCAGGTCTTCCTGACACCAAATTTTCCTTCAACTTTTTGCTGAAGTGCCCAGAGCCAGACACAATACTCTCAATAAGAGTCTCACTTATCCTTGTGTGAAGGGATATTGTTGCCACTGCAGTTCTCCACGTTCTAGTGCTTATACACTTATTCTGCATTTACTGGTAACACCAGCTGAATTACGTGGCCACAGCCTGTCCTAACTTCATTTTGGAACCATTAGCCCCATGAACTCAGAGCTTTATCTAATAAAAGTGTTGTGAGAGTGCAGACATCAACCAGATGGCATACAAAATCTGACTTCTGGGAATGTGAAGCTGCTGCTTAGCACACCTATTTTAGTCAGGTCCACTCAGGATACTAATTGCTTAATTTCATGGGGCTGTTATTGCCTTGCTCACATACCTTCCCTACAAGCTGCAGTCAACCTTCCAGCTGCTTGGTCTGCCTATCTGGGGTGTCAGCATGGGCTGAACAGACATTGCTAGAGTTAAAAACTGTGTTGTTAGGGAACACATAACCCAGAGTGGTTCTGAGGAGCAAAGAAAGAGTCATTATTCTTTATAATTCCAGCACTGTAGTTTATGAGCTATATTGCCTATATAAAGAGAGTAGAAGAACAAAAT
>CAJVGK010000141.1:0-27120 GCA_910950805.1 Acrocephalus scirpaceus scirpaceus
CCGCGCCGGCCGGCACTCTGAGATTTCCAGGGGTTCCTTCCTCTTTTAATCCTTTTTCAATCCTTTTTCCTGCTTTTCCTTCTGGTGAGCAGCTCCATCCCTGCATGCAAACCCTGGAGTTCTGTCCCCAAAATCCTCAGCTGGCTGTGGGGTCACCTCCAAAGCCTCCTCCCCTCTGGAAATGCCACTTCCCACAGGGCACATCCTGGTCCTGTTCCTCCCCTTGGGCACTGCCCTGGGGCTGGGAATGAAGGAATGGGAATGGGAATGGGAATGGGAATGGGAATGGGAATGGGAATGGGAATGGGAATGGGGCAGGGAATGGGAATGGGGCAGGGAATGGGAACGGGAATGGGAATGGGATGAAGGAATGGGAATGGGAATGGGAATGGGAATGGGGTTGGGAATGGGAATGGGGCTGGGAATGGGGCAGGGAATGGGGCCTGGAATCGGACTGGGAATGAAGGAATGGGTCAGGGAATGGGGCAGGGAATGGAACTGGGAATGGACAGGGAATGGGGCAGGGAATGGAACTGGGAATGGACAGGGAATGGGGCAGGGAATGAAGGAATGGGAATGGGAATGGGACAGATAATGGGGCAGGAAATGGGGCAGGGAATGAAGGAATGGGGCTGGGAACGAGGCAGGAATTGGGGCAGGAATTGGGGCTGGGAATGGGAATGGGAATGGGAATGGGGCTGGGAATGGGAATGGGAATGGGGAATGGGAACAGGCTTAGGAATGGGAATGGGGCAGAGAATGGGGCCTGGAATCGGACTGGGAATGAAGCAATGGGGCAGGGAATGGAGCTGAGAATGGGGCAGTGAGTGGGGCCTGGAATGAGGCTGGGAATGGACAGGGAATGGGGCAGGAAATGGGGCAGGGAATGAAGGAATAGGGCAGGGAATGGGGCAGGGATTGGGGGTGAGAATGGGGCTGGGAATGAGGCTGGGAATGGGGCTGGGAATGAAGGAATGGGACTGGGATTTGGGCTGGGAATGGGACAGGGAATGAAGGAATGGAGCAGGGAATGGGAATGGGAATGGGAATGGGAATGGGAATGAGGCTGGGAATGGGGCAGGGAATGAAGAAATGGGGCCAGGAATGGGGCTGGCTCCTCCACCTGCCGCAGGGAAGGATTAAAACCCCTCTGACTCCGTTTCTCAGGGACAAACCCCATCCAAGGCAGCCATCCCCACGTTCTGTGCACAGCAAAGCCTCCAGCAGCACCTTTGGAGCACCTTTCCCCTGCACAGAGCAGCATTCCCAGTGCCTGACGGAGCAGGAGCCGAGTGCTGGAAGTTCTCCCTGTGTCCCATCCACGAGGCACATTTGGTTTGAATCAAAAACCCATCGGGGCAGGCAGTGGGAATTCCAGCCCGGGATTACGAGTAATTCCAGGTTATTATTAGCAATCACTTCTCATCAGGCACTGCAGCTACAAGAAGCAGAAAGAGGCTGAAATATGGGATTCCTGTTATTTTTAAAAAAAAAGCAAATTTGATTGATTTGCCACTCAAATTTCTTTTTTTTTTCCTTTTTTTTTTCCTTTTTTTTTTTCCTTTTTTTTTTTCCTTTTTTTTTTTTTTTTTTGCCAATTCACTCAAGCACAGCGAAAGACAAAATTTCACTGAATCCTTAAAGCTGGAAAAACCCTCCAGGATCATTGGGACAGATCCCAAGCACCAAGTGCCACTGGACACCTCCAGGGACGGGGACTCCAAACCTCCCTGAGCACCTCTTTCCTATATTTAACAACCTTTTCCATGAAGAAATTCCCACTGATTCCCTGGCAGATCCTGAGGCCGTTTCCCCTCTCATCCAATAATTCCCACCTCACACCGGGCATTCAACCATTGTAGCTTGGCTGTGACACAGCCAAACCCACGCTGACTTCCTGCACAGAAAGCTGAGCTATTAAATCCCTTTAATAATCAGATTTCCAGCAGGTTTTTTTTTTTTTTTGCCAGGTTTGTGGAGCCCGTAGCCAGATCCAAGCAGCTCTGTTGGGGCAGACTCCCAGGTAACTCCTAAATTGCATTTTGCCTTTTGGAACAAGTTCTGACACCGCTGCCCCGGCACAGCCGGGGTTGCTCACCTGGGCTAAGCAAATTAAAAGGTTCAGCTCTGCCTCTCCCTTTGCCTTTTTCTCCTGCTGGGGTAATTGGAGCTGCTGGCGGGATGGGGAATCGCATCCTGGCCGCGTGCGGGGCCGCGCCGGAGCCATGGCGGGCAGGGAGGAGGGGATGGAATTCTGGAATCCCGCGGTCGGGTTTAATGTGCACCTGCTCCAGCGGGTTGTGAGGGCGGCTGGCCGGGAGCCAAGGCCTCCACACGGCCGGGTTTGATCCCTGAAAATCCTGGAGCGCTTCCCGCGGGGTTGGGAGCACCTTAAATATCGCCAGGAGCGGGAATGGCCTCGCCCAGCTGGACACGGGTCCTGCTCCGGGCAGGGAGGGGTTGTGGATTCTCCATTCCCTGGAAGCCTGGAGGGGAATCGGAGCAGCCTGGGCTGGTGGAAGGGAATGGGATGGGATGGGATGGGATGGGATGGGATGGGATGGGATGGGATGGGATGGGATGGGATGGGATGGGATGGGATGGGATGGGATGGGATGGGGTGGGATGGGATGGGATGGGATGGGATGGGATGGGGTGGGATGGGATGGGATGGGATGGGATGGGGTGGGATGGGATGGGATGGGATGGGATGGGATGGGATGGGATGGGATGGGATGGGATGGGATGGGATGGGATGGGATGGGATGGGATGGGATGGGATGGGATGGGATGGGATGGGATGGGATGGGATGGGATGGGATGGGATGGGATGGGATGATCTTCCAGGCCGTGACACCCCGGATCCTGGCGGTGTCCCCGGGAGCCCCTTTGGGTGCTGGGAGTGCTGGGGAAGGGTGGGGGGACCCCGGGCGTGGGTGCTGAGGGGAGCTCGGGGAGCTGGGAGGGAACGGAGGGTGCTGGATCACTGGGAAGGATCAGGGAATGCCGGTTTGTTGGGAAGGGAAGGATCTGGGAATGTCAGATTGCTGGGAAGGGAAGGATCAAGGAATGCTGGTTTGTTGGGAAATGAAGGATCTGGGAATGTTGGATCCCTGGGAAGGATCAAGAAATGTTAGATCATTGGGAAGGGAAGAATCAAGGAATGTTGGTTTGTTGGGAAGGGAAGGATCTGGGAATGTTGGATTGCTGGGAAGGGAATGATCAGGGAATGCTGGTTTGGAGGGAAGGGGAAGGGGAAGGGGAAGGGGAAGGGGAAGGGGAAGGGGAAGGGGAAGGGAATGCCGGTTTGTTGGGAGGGGAAGGATCAGGGCATGCCAGTTTGTGGGAAATGAAGGATCAGGAACGCCAGTTTGTGGAAAGGATCAGGGAACGCCAATTTGTTGGGAAGGGAAGGATCAGGGAACGCCAGTGTGTTGGGAACGCCAGTGTGTTGGGAAATGCAGGATGAGGGAACACTGGGTTGTGGGCAACGCAGGATCAGGGAAGGCCGGTCTGTGGGAATGATCAGGGAACTCCAGTTTGTGGAAAGGACCAGGGAACGCTGGTTTGTTGGGAAATGAAGGATCAGGGAAGGTTTGTTGGGAATTCAGGATCAGGAACACCTCTGTGGGAATGCAGGATCAGGAACACCTCTGTGGGAATGGAGGATCAGGGAATGTCAGTTTGTTGGGAAATTCAGGATCAGGAACACCTCTGTGGGAATTCAGGATCAGGAACACCTCTCTGTGGGAATGCAGGATCAGGGAAGGTTTGTTGGGAAATTCAGGATCAGGAACACCTCTCTGTGGGCAATCAGGATCAGGGAATGTCAGTTTGTTGGGAATTCAGGATCAGGAACACCTCTGTGTGGCCGCAGCCCCGCAGGGCGGCTCGGGGCAGGACGTGCCGCCAGCGCCGCTCGCTCCCGAGGTGCTGCAGTTGCTCCCGTCCCTCCGGAGCGCGGGGAGCGTGGGGGTCCCGGCCGGGAGAAGGGGATGAAGGTGGGGAAGGATCCGGTTACACAATGGGAGCCAAGGGGGGGCCGCGCTCCCAGCCTGGAGCAGCTGAGCAGAGCAGGGGGGGTCACCAACTTCAGGCCCCCCTTTCTCTTTTTCCTCCTTTCTTTTCTCCTCTCCCTCAATTTTTTTTTATTTTTTTCTTTTTTTTCCTTTGACTGAGGTTGGATAAAAATCTCAACACCTTGGGAATAGAGGGGCACAAAAGGCCGGGCTGTGCAATTTAATCGGATCTGCTGGATGGGAATGGAAAAGAAGGGGGTGACTCTCCCAGGGCGAACAGTGCCTCTCTTTTTTCTCTTTCCACGCATCAGCCAGGAAAAAAAAACCCTCCAGCCTTTTCACCTCCGAGGGAAGCCACGGGGGAAAAAATCTTCCAGCAGGTTGTGCCAACATTTTAGGAACAAATAAGGAAACTTTTTATTCAAATAGGGAAACTTTTTATTTTGGTTTGAGTTTTTTGGGTGGGTTTTTTTGTTGTTGTTTTTGGGGGGCTTTTGGTTTTGTTTTTGGGGGAGGTTTTGTTTGCTTGTTTGTTTTTTTTATTATTTTTATTTTTGGTTTGGTTTGGTTTGGTTTGTTTGGGGTTTTAAAATATTTTTGGTTTTTTGATTTTTTTTGGGGGGGGGCTTTTTTGGGAGGGGGATTCTTGGTTTTTTGGGGTTTTTTTATTTTTTTGAGGGTTTTTTTGGTTTTCTTTTTTTTTATTATTTAATGAGCTCCCAAGGCTGTAAAGCAGCTGTTACCTGAGACACGGAGCAAGGAAAGTTTTTTGGGAAAACTCTATCCCATAATGGGTGTTCTTGTATCCCTAAAACCTCCTAACAACACTTTGCAAGGGCACGGCCCCTGAGTGAGCCAACCACTGATTGTTGGGGCAGTGATTCCACCTCTGCTTCCTTTTTCCCCTTTAAAACCTGGCCCAGGATTGAGGCCAAGCTCCTCTGCCTCCAAACTCCTCGGAAATCCCACAGAATGGAAATTTCCAGGGAATTTTGAGCCTTTGTTGCCTTCAATATGTAAAATAAAAATGTTCTGCTGGTGCAGGACCCCGAGGTCTCAGGCAGAATTTGGTTTTTTGAGTCCCCTGCTAAATTTGTCAGTGGCTCAGGGTGGGTCCTTCACTAGTGGAATCATCCCCTCACTATTTTAAAGAAAAATAAGAAAAATTTTGCCTCTTTTTGGAGCCTCCACTGAGTTTTCCTGGTGTTTTAATGTTCGTGTCCCCATCCAACGCCGCTCACGGGGTCACCAAACTGAGCCCCGCTCACCTCCCGCCCCTGCTGCCCAAAATCAAAACCTGCAGCGGGCACAGGCATCAAATGTGGCCCTAAAAGAGGAAATCCCTGGGGAAAATGGTGGAGAATGAACAGAAAAGGTGCTGGAATAATCCCAGGGTCCCCTTGGACTTGGACTCCCATGGGTGCAGATGTGGAGGGTCAGGAAAACCCGCCTGGGTTTGTGGCCTCAAAAAAGCCCCAAAACAGCCCCCAAAAAGCCAAAAGAAAGTCCCTCCAAAGCCCAAAAAAAGCCTCAAAAAAGTCCCCAAAAAGCCCAAAAAATCCCCCCAAAAGCACCCAAAAAAGCCCCCAAAGGCCAAAAAAAGGCCTCAAAAAAGTCCCCAAAAAGCCCCCAAAAGAAAGAAAAAGCCCAAAAAAAGCCCCCCAAACCCCGAACAAGCCCCAAAAAAGCCCCCCAAAAGCCCAAAAAAGCTACCCAAAAAAGCCCCCCAAAAGCCCAAAAAAGCCCCAAAAAAGCAAAAAAAGCCTCAAAAAAGCCCCAAAAAGCCTTGCCAAAGCCCCAAAAAAAGCCCAAAAATGCCTCAAAAAAGCCCCCAAAGAGCCAAAAAAGCCTCAAAAAAGCCTCAATAAACTCAAAAAAACCCCACAAAAAAGCCCCAAAAAAGCCCCCCCAAAAAACCCCCCAAAAACCTCAAAGAAACCTCCAAAAAGCTCAAAAAAAACCCCAAAAAGCCTCAAAACAGCCCCCCAAAGGCCTAAAAAGCTACCCAAAAAGGCCTCAAAAAAGCCCCCCAAAAACCCACAAAAAAGCCCCAAAAAAGCCCCAAAAAAGAAAAAAAAAAAAAAAAAAAGAAAAAAAAATCCCCAAAAAAGCCAAGTGGGAACGTTCACCTTGGGGGGGAAGGGGTGCAGGGCTGGGGCCGGGAGTTCGCGATGCAATCGTGTGGAAATCGCGGCGCTTCCCCTGCGGAGAGCAGCGCCGAGCGCGGCAGAGCTGGAGCCGTGACTCAGCCCCCATTGAAGTCGCTGCCAGATTCGCTTTTGATTTAATCAGGATCAAACCCTCCGGGATTATTCTCGCTTCCAAACTGGACCGGAGCTCTTGAAGTGAAGAAACCACAACGCCGGGGCTGCTGCTTCTTTTTCTTGATTTATTTTAATTTTCTTTTTTTCTTTTCTTTTCTTTAATGAATTTGGCTCGCTGCCCCAAACCGGAGTCGAAACCCGAAACCCGAAACCCTCCGTGTGTTTCAGGGCTTTTTGGAGCGCGCCTGGAACATCTGGCACAGCTGTTCCTGTGACCCCCGGGCGGCAGCGCTGCCTCGCTCCTGGTCCCGTTCCAAAGGGAACCGAGAGCGCCGGGAATGGGGCAGCGCTGCCCGGGCCGGGAGGGATCCGAGCAGGGATGGGCAGGATCCGGAGTGATCCCAAAAAAAATAAAATAAAAAAGGCAGGAATGAGGTAAAGCAGCTCCTGGAGCTCCACTGGAGCCTCCTCCTGCATCTCTTTAAATTCTTCCTCACTGCCTTTCAAATTCAGCCTCCACAAACCCAAAAAATGCCCCAAAATGAGGTTTGCGCCTCCACTCGAATGGGATTTGTGGGATTGGTTCAGCAAGTGGGAATTCCGTGGATCTGTCCAAGCTGGATTTCCTTGCCTGGCACCTCGGAGCTCAGAGTCCTTCCCCTTACCAGGAAAGCTCCTGGGGGTGGCAGAGTGAGCCCCAAACGTGCTCAGAATCCGAATTAGCTGAGCTCAGATCAGCCAGAGCTGAACTCGAAATCCCTGGGTTTATTCTGAGCTGCAGGGACTTGTCAGATTTTATCTGGAAATCTTTCCCCGATTTCCTCCCAGCTCTGAGGCTCAGCAGCTCCGCTGCGCTTCCATCCCCGAGACACCCAGAGCTTGAAATCGTCTCTGCGATCCGAATTAATCAACCCCGCAGCCTCATTAAACCCCAGATTCTCAATCAGGCGTTAATTAGGCTGCCTCCTCCCGTTATGAAATCCGAAAAGCAGGATTGGGTTTGGAGCAGGGAGAGGAGAGGGGGGGGATGAGGAAAATCGCTGAACACCTGAAAAAATAAACCCCAAAGCCGAGGTTTGGGGCGCAGCGAGAGGTTTGGAGAGCGAATTTGATGGAGGGAATGGCGCAGGTGAGGGGAGGTTTGGGGCAGGGATGGGTTTGAGGGATTTGAGGGATTTGCATGCGCCTACGTGAGCGCAGGGATGAATCCCGGGGCTCGCACGTGCCGGGGCAGGAGCGAGGCAGGGAGGGAGAGGTGAGAGCGGGGACAGCAGCCAGGGGAACCCCGGCAGCCCCGAGCCCCTCCAACCCCGCACGGATGGGAACAGCTTTTCCTAAAGGACAGGTGATCATTTGATTTTTTATTTTTATTGCGGTGGGGGCGCTTTAGGACGGCGCTGTCATTTCCTCGAGCTCCACCATCCATAGGAAACCTCCCCCAGCTCCCCTCCCTTTCCCAGCGCTCCTCCGAGGATGAACTTTTGGCTCATTGTTCTTTGGCAGGTACTTTTTAATGGGCTTGGAGGGAAAAAAAAAAAAAAAAAAAAGGAAAAAAAAAAATGATTCTTCCTGTGAAGTTGCAGTTTCGTGAGGCTTTGAATGAGTCCAGTCCTCCCCTGGCTCTGCCCAGCGCCGCCGATTGGCTCCGCAGCCCGGGGGGGAACGATAAGGGCGGCTATAAAACCCTGGCAGCTGCCGGTCCCCCCAGCGAGCAGGAGCCAGAGGGGCCGCCCGGATCGTCCGCACATCCCCGCGCTCATCCCCGGCCTCGCCGGGATCCTCCGTCCCTCCTTCCTTCCCTTCCTCCCTCCTTCCTTCCTGCCTTCCCTCCCTGCTGCCGCCGCGTATCCAGCTCCACATCTTCGCTCCAGCCCGGAGCGCCGGAGGAGAGGCGCGCACATCCCAAAAAAAAAAAAAAGGAAAAGAAAAAAAAAAAAGAGAGGAAAAAAAAAAAAAAGAGAGGGAGAAAAAAAAAGGAAAGAAAAAAAAAAAGGAAAGAAAAAAAAAAGGAAAGAAAAAAAAGGAAAGGAAAAAAAGGAAAGAAAAAAAGGAAAGGAAAAAAAGGAAAGGAAAAAAAGGAAAGAAAAAAAGGAAAGGAAAAAAAGGAAAGGAAAAAAAGGAAAGGAAAAAAAAGGAAAGGAAAAAAAAGTAGAGAAAAAAAAAGGAGAGGGAGGAAAAAAAAAGGGAGAGAGAGAGAGAAAAAAATCAAGCCACTCAAAAAAAAAAAAAAGAGAAAAAAAAAGCCCAACCCCACTCTTAGCGGAAACTTGTCAGAGAATGCTCCTCCAGTCTGGGTTTCTCCTGCTGCTGCTCCTCAGTGCCGCCGCGTCCTACGAAGCCGAGCACAATGACTCTGTGAGCCCCAGGAAAGCGCGGGTGGCGGCGCAGAACTCAGGTAACGCCCGCGGGGAGGGCTCGGAGCCACCGCCCCGGTGCCTTTGAACTGTCTCACGTTTCTCTGCTGCTGATTTTTCTTCTTCTTTCTCATTTTTTTTAATCTTTTTTTTTTTTTGTCCTTATAAACTTACCGGCTGGCTGTTCCTTTCGGGGCTGGCAGGAGCCGGAATCTCCTGGAGGAGCCGGGGCAGGGATGCAAATCCAGGCTCCTCAATCACTTTTTAAAAATTATTTTTTAATAATTTTTATTTTTCCTGCTTGCATGCCTTCCTTTTCCTTTCCACGTTCAATCCTTGGTTTTTTTAGGAAGTTGATAAAAATCCGCTCCGCTGGGGGTGCCCCCCCATTGTTCCGCGCACATCTGTCTGCTCAAAGCGGGGGAATGCAATAACCCAAAATCGCTGCGATTGTCACAAACCGCTCAGCTGCCACCGTAAAAAAATACATCGGTGACGTTTAACAAAGTCGCTTTCACCACGGAGAAGGGGAAAAAAAAATTTTAAAAAAATTTGCTGCTGTCAAGAAAAAAAAAATTAAAAAAATAAATTGTTGGCTGTCCGGAAAAAAAAAATTAAAAATAAAAAATTTGCTGCTGTCCGGAAAAAAAATAAAATTAAAAATAAAAAATTGCTGGCTGACCAGAAAAAAAAATTAAAAATAAAAAATTGCTGCTGTCCGGAAAAAAAAAAAAATTAAAAAATTGCTGGCTGTCCGGAAAAAAAATATTAAAAATAAAAAATTGCTGGCTGACCAGAAAAAAAAAATTAAAAAATAAATTGCTGGCTGTCCAGAAAAAAAAATTAAAATTAAAAATAAAAAATTGCTGCTGTCCGGAAAAAAAAAATTAAAAATTAAAAATTGCTGGCTGACCAGAAAAAAAACTTAAAAAATAAATTGCTGGCTGTCCGGAAAAAAAAAAATTAAAAAATTTCTGGCTGTCCGGAACAATGGGAATTAAAAATCTCCCTTCTCCCGGACGGCAAAGATTTAAAGCCCCAAGTCGGGGCTGGGGAACAGCTGCGTTATTTTAGCTCCGCGGGGCTCTGCGGCGTTGGGAGCGGGGCGTTTGCTCCGTTTGCTTTTTGTATTTGGTTGCTATAGGAACGCGGGGTCTCCCTCTCGCACCGCGCCTAAAGGAACCCGAGCGAAGTTCTTAATTGGGACCTGTGGAAAGTTAATTACGGGGCTGGCTGGAGGTGATGAATTAGCGAATATTCCTCCCTCCAGGCGCGATGGGTTAATTAGGGGGATTTTTTTTAATATTAATTTTCTTTTTTTTTTCTTTTTTTTCTTTTTTGTTTCTTTTTTTTCTTTTTTTTCTTTTTTCTTCTTTTTTTTCTCTTTTTTCTTTTTTTTTTTTCTTTTTTTTCTTTTTTTCTCTTTTTTTTTTCTTTTTTTTTCTTTTTTCTTCTTTTTTTTCTCTTTTTTTTCTTTTTTCTTTCTTTTTTTTTTCTTTTTCTTTTTTTTTTTTTTTTAAATCCCGGTTGTAAAAAATTCTCTTTATGCCACAACCGAGATTCAATAAGGTGTGTTCTCACTTTTCCCACACCTCGCTGCTGGATGAGGGGACCCCGGGTTGGAATTTTTTCTTCCCCCTAGGAATGTCTGGTAACCCGAGCCGCAGGAGCAGCGAGCGGGGCAGATGTTGGGCTCGCCAGGGAGGTTAATCCCGGCTAATTTCGGGGCAATCATGTGGCAATTGTGCTGATTCATCGGTAAAATGTGCCGGGGCTGCTCCGGGGGTGACACGGACACCTCGTGCTGAGCCGCGCCGCTGCCTCCGGGGTTCTCATTATCCCCGCAGCTCCATGACCTGAACTTTCTCTGCCCAAATTTCCCTTCCCAAACCTTCACCAAAAAATTACCTTTTTAAAATTTCTTTTATTTTTTATTTTTTTCCTGTGAACTCCCCAGGGCAGTTTTAGCACCAAGCTGCCAGATCGAGTCCTTTGGAGTGCTGAGAGTTGGCTCCCAAGTTAAATCTTCTTTCTAGGCAGTCCAGGTGTTTTAGAACAGCACAAAAACTCCCAAAAGGCGCGAGTTCCTGCCAGCTTGGTGGTGTTTGCCAACACCTCAATCTCGTTTTTGGAGCAGTTTGGTGAGCCAGGTGCTGCCAGGCTACTCCTGTTGGACAAAAACCAACGGACAGATCTTGGCACACGGAGTTTTCAATGGGCCCATCCTCATCTTCATCCTGCTCCTCATCCTCATCCTGCTCCTCATCCTCATCTTCATCCCCGCTCCTCGTCCTCATCCCTACTCCTCATCCTTGTCTCTGCTCCTCATCCCCATCCTGCTCCTCATCCCTGCTCCTCATTGTCATCCTCATCCTGCTCCTCATCCTCATCCCTGCTTCTCATCCTCATCTTCATCCCCGCTCCTCATCCCTGCTCCTCATCCTCATCCCTGCTCCCCATCGTCATCCTCA
Source organism: Acrocephalus scirpaceus scirpaceus (assembly GCA_910950805.1). NCBI lineage: Eukaryota > Metazoa > Chordata > Aves > Passeriformes > Sylviidae > Acrocephalus > Acrocephalus scirpaceus. Next base: position 11,109 of record CAJVGK010000141.1, read on the forward strand.
TCCTCATCCTGCTCCTCATCCTGCTCCTCATCCTCATCCTGCTCCTCCTTCAGAGGGAGTTGGGATCGAGGTGTGAATGCCTGAAGGGAGAATTGGGGTTGGGATGGACCTTTGGGTGCCCATTTAAACGAGGATTGATTGTGAGGCCTCATTTAATCCCTGTGTGACCCTCGAGGGGTTTGGGAGTTGGAGTTTCTGTTCCTTGGGGTGCTGGTTGTGTCTTAGGAGAATGCTGGGATTGTAAAATCCTGGGATTGTAGAATCCTGGAATTATAGAATCGTGGAATTGTAGAATCCTGGATTTGTAGAATCCTGGGATTGTAGAATCATGGAATTGTAGAATCATGGAATTGTAGAATCATGGAATTGTGGAATTATAGAATCATTGAATCCTGGAACTGTAGAATTCTGGAACTGTAGAATCCTGGAATTGTAGAATCCTGGAATTATAGAATCATGGAATTATAGAATCCTGGGATTGTAGAATTTTGTGGAATTGTAGAATCCTGGAATTACAGAATCCTGGAATTACAGAATGATAGAATCCTGGAATGGTTTGGGTTGGAAGGGACCCCAGAGCTCATCCCTCCCCCTACCATGGCAGGGACACCTCCCACTGTCCCAGGGTGCTCCAGCCTGGCCTTGGGCACTGCCAGGGATGAGGAACCCCCAGCCTCTCCGGGCACCCCGTGCCAGGCCCTCACTGCCCTTCTCTGCCCTCCACATAGGGAATTTCTCCCTCATACCAGACCTAAACCTTTCCTCTTTCAGCTCTAACCCATTCCCAGCTGTTCCATCACTGTGCACACAAAAAGTCACTCTCCGCTTTTCTACAATCTGTTTTTCAGCACCAGAAGGGGCTCTGAGATCTCCCTGGAGCCTCTCCCAGGCCAAGCTCTCCCAGCCTGATTCCATGGCAGATCTTGGAGCATCAGGGAGGGTCTGAGCCACGCCTGCCTGGCCGCGGTGCCAGAGAGGGATTTGATGGGCTGGGATCCATTGCTGGCATTCTTGTGCTTCTATCCTGGTACCAGAGCAGGATTTGGCTGCAGGATGAGATCCATGTCCATGTGCTGACATTCCTGTGTCTCCATCCTGGTACCAGAGTGAGATTTGGCTGCGGGATGAGATCCATTGCTGGCATTCCTGTGCCTCTATCCCAGTGCCAGAGCAGGATTTGGCTTTGGGATCCATTGCTGACATTCCTGTGCCTCTATCCCAATACCAGAGCAGGATTTGGCTTTGGGATCCATTGCTGACATTCCTGTGCCTCTATCCCAATACCAGAGCAGGATTTGGCTGCGGGCTGGGATCCGTGTGCTGACATTTCCATGCCTCCATCCTGGTACCAGAGCAGGATTTGGCTGTGAGCTGGGCTGGGATCCATTGCTGACATTCCCGTGCCTCTATGCCAGTGCCAGAGCAGCATTTGGCTTTGGGATCCGTGTGCTGACATTCCTGTGCCTCTATCCCGGTACCAGAGCGGGATTTGGCTTTGGGATGAGATCCATGTGCTGACGTTCCCGTGCCTCTATCCCAATGCCAGAGCAGGATTTGGCTGTGAGCTGGGCTGGGATCCATTGCTGGCATTCCTGTGCCTCTATCCTGGTACCAGAGCAGCATTTGGCTTTGGGATCCATGTGCTGACATTTCCGTGCCTCCATCCCGGTACTGGAGCAGGATTTGGCTGCGGGATGAGGTCCGTGTCCATGTGCTGACATTCCCGTGCCTCTCTCTCGGTACCAGAGCAGGATTTGGCTCTGGGATCCATTGCTGACATTCCCGTGCCTCTATCCCAGTACCAGAGCAGGATTTGGCTCTGAGCTGGGATCCATTGCTGACATTCCCGTGCCTCTATCCCAGTACCAGAGCAGGATTTGGCTCTGGGATCCATTGCTGACATTCCCGTGCCTCTATCTCGGTACCAGAGCAGGATTTGGCTCTGAGCTGGGATCCATTGCTGACATTCCCGTTCCTCTCTCCCACAGCCGAGGTGGTTCGCTGCCTGAACAGCGCCCTCCAGGTTGGCTGTGGAGCCTTTGCCTGCCTGGAGAACTCCACGTGCGACACGGACGGGATGTACGACATCTGCAAATCCTTCCTCTACAGCGCGGCGAAATTCGACACTCAGGTACGGGCAGGGCACGGCAAAACCCGGCCAGGAACCAAATCTGGCTCAGAATGAACCAAACCCAGCCGAGAATGAATCAAACCCGGCCGAGAATGAACCAAACCTGGCCGAGAACGAATCAAACTCAGCCGAGAACGAATCAAACCTGGCCGAGAATAAACCAAACCTGGCCAAGAGTCAAACCCGGCCGAGAATGAATCAAACTCGGCCGAGAACGAATCGAACCCGATAGAGAATGAATCAAATCCGGCCAGGAATCAAACCTGACCGAGAATGAATTAAACCCAGCCAAGAATGAACCAAACCCGGCCGAGAATGAATCAAACCCGGCCGAGAATGAATCAAACCCGGCCAGGAACCAAACCCGGCCGAGAATGAATCAAACCCGGCCAGGAACCAAACCCGGCTGAGAGTCAAACCCAGCCAAGAATAAAACCTGGCCGAGAATAAATGGGAGCTGCCTCTCCATGGCCCCGACACGTCCTGCGGGTTCTGAAGCACGTGCTAAGAGCTCCGCTCAGTGCCTGGTTTAATTTAAGCCGGGCTTTGGCCAGGATTAACCCTCCCCTCCCTGCAGCCCTTCCTGCTGCTCTCAGCCCTCGATTTTTGGCTCCGAGCACGTCCCCCAGGGCTCTTTTTCCACCCGCTCCGTGTGAAGACTTGGCACGGAGGGTTCCGTGGGGAGGAGAGCAAGGTTTCCTCTCCAGGAGGAAATAGAAATGTTCTTCGGACAAAATAAATCTCCTGCCTGTGTGACCTGGCACCGGGCTGGGCTTTGACTTGGAAGCGTTTGGGGTCTGGGAATGCGCGGCCAGGTTGGGAGAATAAACGGGGAAATATTGCAGGGCTGTGCTGTGCCAAAATCCCTTTGATTCCCTCCCAAAATTCACACAGCTCCTTGTTCCCTGTGCTCCTAAAGGAAGGATTTAAAAGGTCATAAAGGCCCTTGAGGTCTGAACCAGAGGTGTAAAAGTGCTGGCATTAAATCCATGTTAAACGGATCTGTGGGGCAGAGCTGCTCCTGGCATTTCCAGGCCAAAGATTCCCACTGCCAAAATCTTTTGGGAATGGGAATTGAGAGCATCCAAACTACTGAGAGCGACAAATCTGTAAGAATTGGGAGAATTCCATCCCCATTCCCTGGCAGGTCTGTAATTGCAAGAGGATAATTACCACAGGTGCAGTGCCCGGTGCTGGAGCGGTGCAGGAGGCTCTTCCAAATCCTGTGCCAAGGGCTTTTTTTTTTATTTTTTTCCCTCTAAAAATGTGAATTTTTTTCCTCAAATGTGAGCTTTTCAGCCCCCCTGAGTTAAAATTTAAGTAAATATACTATACTATACTATATTATACTATAATATAATATTATATAATATTATATTATAGTATATAATATAATATATAATTTTAATAGCTATAATTATAATATAATTATAGCTATTATAATACATTTATTATAGTTATATATTATATACTATATATTATACAATATATAATATAGTATATAGTATATATTACATATATATAATAGATCATATACTTTATAATTTAGAATATAAATATATTAGATATTGTATATTGTATATTCTATAGTCTATAGTCTATATATTATATATCATATCTATTATATATGATATATATTATAGTTAATATATTATAATTAATATAATTATATCTAAAATACAAAATAAGCACATGTTTTGTTTGAAGCGCTGCTGCCCTGTAGATCCATAATATTCCCCCTCCTTTTGGATTCCCTGGAATCCTGGAGCAGCTGAAGGTGTTTGGAACCCCCAAGAGTCTGAGCCAGGACATTCAAACCCTTTTGAGTTTCCTCAGGACTCTGCCCCAATGACAACATGAAGACAGAGAAAAATGGAACTTTAATAATGCAAAACAACAAAAAAAAAAGGCTCATTTGGGGTGAAATGGAACAAGAAATGGAACTTTAATAATGCAAAACAACAAAAAATAAGGCTCATTTGGGGTGAAATGGAACAAGGCAGTAACAAGGGGCAAAAACCTGACCAGGGTCAGGCAGGGATGTTTGTACACCTGGTGTGGGTGGGGAGTTAAGGTGGAAATAAGAACCCAAAACTCCAATCTCCTCATAAGGCAAAGAGATTTATTTACAATTCATCGAGCTATTTTCTAAGGTGCTCCAAAATAAAATAAATGTGATTGGTGCACAGGAACGACACCTCTCAAATTTCATCGGTGAAACTACAGGAATAGAAAACGGCACCTGGAGAGAGGTTGTTATGAGAAGGGAATATTGTTTACTTAGAGTGTTATGAGAAAACGTTCGTTATTTACACAAAGTTGTTTTGAGAAAAGAAAACCTGAATGGTTTCCCTTCGGAAAAGAGGAAGCTAAAAAATCCTCTCAGGCTCAGAAATATCAGGCCTGCAAGGTGAGGTCTGAGGGAAGCGTCCAGTAGGGGACAACAATTAATATTAAAACATTAATATTGTTTAAATATTAATATTATTGAAATATTAATATTATTTAAATATTAATATTATTAATATATTAATATTATTAATATTAAAATGTCAAAATAATATTAAATATTAATAATATTAAATTTAGTCGTTTAATTAAATTAATAATTAATTTAATATTAAATATTAAAATATTAAAGAAAACTATTAAAAATCTCTGCAGCAAAAATGGTAACACAAAGAACTGGGAACTTTCTAGCAATATTTGAATGCTTGAAAACGTGAATAAACCTGTTGTTTATTGCATTTATATCATTATTTAATTAGGATGGCAGAAATAACAATATAAGACTCCAATCCTCTTGGAGGGCATGTGGCAAACGTTTATTAAAAGGCACATCCTTTTTATGCCCTGTTCAGGTTAATTGGACATGATCGGTCATTCAGACCAATATAATTATGTTTATTATAATATATTTAAATTATATTTATTATAATATATTTAAATTATATTTATTATAATATATTTATTATATTTATCTATTATCTACTTTGCAAGTGAACAAGTTGGTAAAAACAGCGGCTGCAGAGGTTGGAAATTGTTTGGAATCTCTTCTCCCAGCTCCTCCAGAGCAATGTCTGGGAAAGTCAGTCTGACTTTCTTTCTCACAGGCTCTGCTGCTAAAAACTTCTAAAATTTATAAATTTTTCTCTTTGACCAAGCAAAGTCAGCATCCACACACTTAAAACGGAGTTTTTGAGGGCGTTACTTTAGGATTTTCTTCTTCATTGGTGAAACCGCTCTCCAGAGTTGTTTTTTCCTTCCGTCCTCAGGGAAAAGCGTTCGTCAAGGAGAGCCTGAAGTGCATCGCCAACGGCGTCACCTCCAAGGTGTTCCTGGCCATCCGCAGGTGCTCCACCTTCCAGAGGATGATCTCCGAGGTGCAGGAGGAGTGCTACAGCAAGCTGGACATGTGCGGCATCGCCCGGCGCAACCCCGAGGCCATCACCGAGGTGGTGCAGCTCCCAAACCAGTTCTCCAACCGGTACGTGGGGCTCCCCTCCGTGGGGAAGGGGTTTGGGGAGGGTTTTTGGAAGCCTAGCAGAAAGCTCGCATGGTTTTGTGCATCTTTGTGTGTGCAAACTTGGTTTGGAAAGACAGCTGGAGCTTCCCTTGGAATGCAGAATGTAAATCCCCTTCCCACTAAATTATTTTAGAGGGAATTATTTAGTTATTAATAAATAATAATTTATTATTATAAATTTATTCTTCTTTAAATAATAAATTATTATTATAAATCTATTATTATTTAAATAATAATTTATTATAAATTTATTATTTAAATAATAATTTATTATTATAAATTTATTCTTCTTTAAATAATAATTTATTATTATAAATCTATTATTATTTAAATAATAATTTATTATTATAAATTTATTATTTAAATAATAATTTATTATTATAAATTTATTCTTCTTTAAATAATAATTTATTATTATAAATTTATTCTTCTTTAAATAATAATTTATTATTATGGATTTATTATTATTTAAATAATAATTTATTATTATGAATTTATCATTCTTTAAATAATAATTTATTATTATAATTTTGCAATCAGGGGCTTTCAGTGAAAGATGTGGGAATAGGATTAATAGTTCTTTACTGGGAATATATTAAAAAAAGAATACAAATGTTGTAGTACAAAAAAAACCCAAACAAGCAAACAAAAGTCCTGGCATTCAACGAATGATTAATGAAGGAATAAAGCAGAGGGATTGCAGCCAGCCCCTTCCTGGGGTTCACAGAGCACCTGGAAAATGAATCCTTGTCCTCCAAGTTTCCACATTGGAACAAAAAATCCAGGAAAAACTGAAGGAAGCGGCACAGCTGATCCTGGGTAACCCCACTGTGCCACAATCCAGTGTCCCTCACTTCTGGGGCTCTGTTCCCCCTCTTCTGGGGCTCTCACTGCTCTGATTTGGGGCTGTGTCCTGTTCCTGCTGCCTGCAGGGACGGGAATGTCACCCTGCTGCTGGTCCCTGGCACCTTCCCTGAGCTCAGGGCCGCCCTGTCCCCGTCCTCCAAGGACAAGGGACACCGGGAGGCCCCGGGGAGCTGCCGCAGTCACGCTGCAGGGACAGGGATTTCTTCCTCCAAACCCTGGAACAATCAGTGCCGAGTCTTGTGATCGGGATAAAAGGGATAAAAGTAAATAATTCTGGGATTGGAGTGCAAACAGAGCTCTGGGTCTGGCTGTGGCCACGGCTCAGCTCCTCTGGGGTGGATCCAGGAGCATCCCAAACCTCCAAACCTGTCCCAGGCCAGGTGTGCTGGTGATAAATCCATTTTATTGCATCAACCAGCATAAATTTATACAGAGAATCCCAGAATGTCCAGAGTTGGAAAGGGACCCACAAGGATCGTGGAAATCCATTTCCTATTAGAGAAAACTCTGCTATAGATGGAGAATTTTTTTTTTTCTCGTCCACCCAGAAAATGGCAAAATCGGGAAGGGAAAATTATACTGGGGGGAGTAAAAATGAAATTTGTGCATCTTTCCCCCAAGCAAATTGGGAAGAGGTTTTCTGGGAGAGGAGGGGGCAACTCTGTGGTTAAAGTGATGGATTGTGGAGCTCAGAGCGCTCGGAGGGGACCCGGGGACACTCGGGCAGCTGGGGACGCTCCTCTGACAGGAGCAACCCCCGGAGATTTCCCGAGGCAGATTCAGAGCTCCCCCCCAGCCCGAGGCAGAGGATGTGGTGACACGTTGAGGAACAAAAGCAGCAGGATTTCCCAGGTTTCCCGGCCCCGAGGTTACGCCGAGGGCTCCGGGAGCATCCTGCCTTCCCAGCCCGGCAGACAGATGGGAGCGGAGCCGCCGCTTGGCCCGGCTGCCCCGGGGAAGTCGTTAAAGGTCATCGCACCTTCCCGAGAGCCCAGCGCGGGGCAGGGCAGCAGGGCAGGAAAAGCTCTGATCACAGCTCAGGCAGGCTCGGCTCAGAGCCCGGCTCTGCCAGGCTCTCTCTGATCACAGCCCAGCTCTGTCAGGTTCTGCTCAGAGCTCAGCCAGGCTCTGCACACAGCTCAGCTCTGCCAGGCTCTGCTCACAGCTCAGCTCTGCCAGGGTCAGCTCACAGCCCGACTCATCCAGGCTCTGCTCAGAGCTGAGCTCAGCCAGGCTCTGTTCACAGCCCAGCTCAGCTCACAGCCCAGTTCTGCTAGTCTCTGATCACAGCCCAACCCAGCTCAGCCCAGCTCAGCCCAGTTCAGCCAGGCTCTGCTCACAGCCCAGCCCTGCTCACAGCCTGGTTCAGCCAGGCCCTGCTCACAGCCCAGCCCTGCTCAGAGCCCAGCCCTGATCACAGCCCGGCTCATCCAGGCTCTGCTCACAGCCCAGCCCAGCTCACAGCCCAGCTCAGCCCATCTTTGCTCACAGCCCAGCCCAGCCAGGCTCTGATCACAGCTCAGCCAGGCTCAACCGGGCTCTGCTTAGAGCCCAGCCCTGCTCACAGCCCAGCTCAGCTCGGCTCTGCTCACAGCCTGGCCCTGCTCACAGCCCAGCTCAGCCAGGCCCTGGTCAGAGCCCAGCCTGGCTCAGCCAGGCTCTGCTCACAGCCCAGCCCTGCTCACAGCCCAGCTCTGCTCAGAGCCCACTCAGCCTGGCCCTACTCACAGCCTGGTTCAGCCAGGCTCTGCTCAGAGCCCAGCTCAACCCAGCTCTGCTCAGAGCCCGGCTCAGCCAGGCCCTGCTCAGAGCCCAGCCCTGCTCAGAGCCCAGCCCTGCTCACAGCCCAGCCCTGCTCACAGACCAGCCCTTCCAGGCTCTGCACAACTGTCCAAGCGTGGCCGGCTGGGCTCTGTGTCTGGCTGGGCTCTGTGTCTGGCCCTGATTTAAGCCTGGCTCAGCTTTGCTCATCTCCACCTCAGACCTCACTCAGCCCTGCTGAGCCGGGCTCACAGCGAGCAAGAGCCTTTGACCTCACCCGACCTCTCCTGGCTGCTCCAAGGGCCGGGGCTGAGAGCTGGGAAAGGGCTTTCAATGGGAACTCTCATTTCCCTCTTCCTTCCCCTCCTCCACCTGCAGGTTGTTCTCCTCTCTGCTCCTGTGGAAAAATGTCACCGTGACCTTAAAGAGCTTAAAATAAGCTCCCCGAGGTCCTTTCAGGCAGAAATCCCAGCAAATGTAGGACTGCTGCCCTTTTTTCCCAGCTTTGTCTCCCTGGGATGACATTCCCTGGTGCAGGGAGGTGCCAGGTGCTGTCCTGGGGCTGGGGAGGAGAATTCCTTGGAGGAATTTTCAGCAGGGCTGGGAATACAGACCAGGAAAACTCCCTGGCTGCTCCTTGGATGAGGAATTGGTGCTCAGGGCTGCTGGAAGGGGAAATGGAGCTGGGGAGGAGGCAGGGGAAGCCTTGATCGGGGTTTGGGGCATGGGAAGTGACAACAGATTGTGTGTCCTAAGGAATTCGGGGATCTGCCAGGCTGGGACTGAGCTGCTTCTCCCTTTCTGGTCCTTATAAGGGCTGGGCAGGGAAAGGGACAAGAGGAACAACTGGGACAATGGGGACAAGAGGGACAAGGGGGACAAGAGGGACAAAGGAAAGTGACAATGGATTGTGCTTCCTAAAGAATTCAGGGATCTGCCAGGCTGGGACTGAGCTGCTTCTCCCTCTTCTGATCCTTGTAAGGGCTGTGCAGGGAAAGGGACAAGGGACAACGGGGACAAGAGGGACAAAAGGAATGGAAGTGACAACGAATTTTGTGTCCTAAGGATCTGTTCTAAGGGAATCTGCCTGGCTGGGACTGAGCTGCTTCTCGCCCTTCTGGTGTTTGTAAGGGCTGTGCAGGGAAAAGGGACAAGAGGGACAATGGGGACAAGATGGACGGACAAAGGGAAATTACAATGGATTGTGCATCCTAAAGATCTGTCCTAGGGAATCCAGGGATTTTCCAGGCTTGGACTGAGCTGCTTTTCCCTCTGGTCCCTGTAAGGGCTGTGCAGGGAAAGGGACAGGAGGGACAACAGGGACAAGAGGGACAGACAAAGGGAAGTGACAACGGATTGTGTGTCCTAAAAATCTGTCCTAAGGAATCCCAAGATCTGCCAGGCTTGGGAATCCCAAGATCTGCCAGCTGCTTCTTCCTCTCATCCTTGTAAGAGCTGTGCAGGGAAAGGGACAAGAAGGACAAAAGGGACAAGGGGGACAAGAGGGACAAGGGGGACAAGGGGGACAACAGGGACAAAAGGAATGGAAGTGACAACGAATTTTGTGTCCTAAGGATCTGTTCCAAGGGAATCTGCCAGGATTGGACTGAGCTGCTTCTCCCCCTTCTGGTGTTTGTAAGGGCTGTGCAGGGAAAAGGACAACAGGGACAACAGGGGACAACAGGGGACAAGAGGGACAAGAAGAACAAAGGGAATGGAAGTGACAACAGATTGTGTGTCCTGAAGATCTGTCCCAAGGGAATCTGAGGATCTGCCAGGCTGGGACTGAGCTGCTTCTCCCCCTTCTGGTCCTTGTAAGGGCTGTGCAGGGAAAGGGACAGGAGGGACAAGAGGGACAAGGGGGACAAGAGGGACAAAGGGAATGGTGCCACAGGGATGGATCAGTGTTGCCCCTGCCCTGGAGCAGCAGCCAGGCCAGGCTGGGATCCCGGCAGGATCTGTTGTTGCCAACAACAATTATTTTCCTTCCCAGAGCTCCAGGAACTCGGGAGTTTAGCAGAGAGTAAATCACCCCCTTTAACTCATTTCTACATCTCTCAGCTCTCTGTTTTTGCCACCAGGATCACTCCAAACCCACTGTGCTCTCTCCCTCACCTCCCAGAGCTGGGGCAGCTGCTGGTTTAGGGCAATTAAATCAGAATTTTGGCCATGGTGTTCCTCTCCTGTGCCAGGGGTGTTTGGGTGCACTGACACCCAGGTTGGACTCGGCCTTGCAAAGCCTTGCCCAGCCTCAAAAATTCTGACACCACCATCAGAAATCAATGCCAAACACGGTCTGGATGTGATTCCCTGGGCAGGCTGAGCTGGGACAGAGACTGGACAGAGCTGGAGAATAAAGCAGAGATTTATTGAAAGGGCTTTAGGGTACAGCTTGGGCAGGACAGGGCCTGGCCAGGGCTACACCCAAGGTGGACCCAAAATGGACCCAAAATGGGCACAAAATGGTCACCAAATGGTCACAAAATAGACCCAAAATGGACCTAAAATGGTCACAAAATGGTCACAAAATGGACACAAAATGGACACAAAATGGTCACAAAATGGCTGACCGGTCACGAGGTCTCACACTTTGATAGGTTTGGGTCCATTTGCACCTTGGGGTTGAATTGTCCAATCCCAGCTCCAGGCTGTGAGCTCCCATCCTTCTTGTTCCTCCCTCCAGCCACCCTTGTTTGTGCTGTTGGGCTGAAAGTTGTCCTTGGTGTGCAGCAGGACAAGGATTTGTTTTGTGTCCCTGCTGTGTGCAGAGAGCTGAGTGACCCTGACTGTGAGCTCAGAGCTGCACCCTGGGCACCACAGAACCTGAAAAACACCAAAGCTCAAACTGAAGGCATCAGACAAGTTAATAATCCTGATTCTCCTCGCTTTGTTGCCTGTCTGGGTTTAGGCTCGATATTTCTGAGCCTGAGAGAATTTCAGCTTCCTAATCATTGCTGGCTCTTTTTCCAAGGGAAAGCCATCAACAGTTTTCTCTTCCCAGAACATCTTTTTGTAAAATAACAACTTTCTCATAACATCTCTAAGTAAACAGAGCTTTTTTCACATAACAATCTTCCCCAGATGTTGTTTTCTATTATTTAACTAATGGAAAGAGGTGTCAGTCCTACTGACCAATAAATCCCTTTTTTTTAGTGAAGCATGCTATATAAGAAGCAAAAATATTGTAAATAAACCCTTCTGATGTTCTCTTTGTCAAAACTAGAGTCAAACTGAATTTCAGCTTGCTAACCATTGCCAGCTCCTTTCCCAAGGGAAAACTTTCAATGGTTTTCTTTTCCCAAAACATCTTTCTCATTTTCCCAAAACATTTCTAACTGGGCAGTGGTTTTTTTCTCATCACAATCTTCCCCAGCTGTTGTTTTCTATCAGTTAACCAATGGAGAGAGGTATTCAGTGAATATATTTTTAGCAAAGCATGCTATATAAGAAGCAAAAATACTGTAAACAAAACCTTCTGATGTTCTCTTTGTCAAAACTGGAGTCAAACTGAATTTCAACTTGCTAACCATTTCAAGTGAATTTCAACTTGCTAGCTCCTTTCCCAAGGGAAAAATTTCAACCTTTCTGATGTTCTCTTTGTCAAAACTAGATCCAAACTATCTTTATTTCATGTCCCACTGTGACATCTGGAGGACACTTCAGACTAACGAGGTGTCCCTGTGCCGCAGGTATTACAACAAACTGGTGCAGAGCCTGCTGGAGTGCGACGACGACACCGTCAGCACCATCAAGGAGAGCCTGATGGAGAAGCTGGGCCCCAACATGGCCAGCCTGTTCCACCTGCTGCAGAGCGACCACTGCGCCCAGGGCCACCCCCGAGCCGAGTTCCTGCGCCGGAGGCTCTCGGAGCCGCAGAAGCTGAAGCTGCTCCTCAGGAACCTCCGAGGTGAGGGCTCGGCGCCGGCCCACGCCAAGCGCGGCTCCGCCGAGCGCGCCTGAGGCGGTGGCGGCGGGGAGGCCGAGCGCGACCGAAGCTGTGGGATCTGCTCCAGGAGAGCGCTGCACCCCAAAGTGGGTGGACTTTTGGTGTTTTAGCCCCCCTCAGGAGCTGGGTTTGGTTCCTTAGGGGCTCCTTTAGTTCGTTCTTTTCTGCTCCTCTTGGACGGCACTTGTGCGCGGGTCTGTGTTCGGCGCGGTGGCTTTCCCGCCGGCCAAACAGCTCTGGCTCTTCTCTCCCCCACAAATCAATCTGTTATCCCAAAAAAATCTTAGTTTTAAGTAGATCCCTGCAGCAGTCAGGCCTCCGGGCAGCAAAAGTTTGGAGGTTTGTCCCAAATTTTTGCGCTGACAGTGCCCAGGCCTGGAGATTCGGCACCGAGGGGAGGAGCCGCTCCTCTCAAGATGCACTAAAAACCCCTTGCACATCCCAAAAATATCCGTGGGGTTCATGTGATGAATCTGTGCTGGCCATGGATGAACATGGATGTCACCTCCCCGGGCCTGTGGTGTCACGCTCAGTCCTGACCCTTCCAGCAGAGCGCTGTGAACGCGTTTAAGCCGGGATTTACTAAACTCGCTGGGTGGTTTTGCCACGCTGCAAAACGAGCTCAAACCACCCTACAAACCCCAAAAACAGGAGAGGGGCGTGTTCCAGCGTGGAAGAAGGTGCTGGGCTGCAGCTGGAGCCGGTCAGGAGGTCCCATAACCGTGCGTTGTATTCCCAAGCTCACATCTCTGTACTGTATTTAACTGCCTGAAGCTTTAAACGAAGCCTAACAGAAACAAAGCCTGTCTTAAGACTAGAGTATTAAAGGCCTTGCTCTAACTGTGGTATAAATATGCTAAAATCTGTCTGTACTGTACGTAAACTCCGCCAGAGTCTGCTTCAAAGGAGCAGAGCAGAATCACTTTTATTGCCTAAACTGAGTTTTGTAAGTCAGCTCTTTCTTTAGTGTTTTTATTTTTCCTGGAAGCAGCACCTCTGTCGTAGCTGAGAGTTCACGTCCCACTCTGCGGCCTTTTCAGAAAGGAAGAGGGGAAAGGTTTAGGATGGGAATGGCAGGGCCAGGAACAGCCTTTCAGAGCTAAAATTGAGGGAAAATCCGTAAAAAACCCAAGTTCGGGCTGGTCAGTCCTGTCCCCACAGGGGCTGCCAGGAAATGCACTTAGACCCAAGGCAGAGCTGCTGGGAATTTCGGGATTATCAGATTATCCTTTGGGAATCTCAGAGGGCAAAACTCCAGTCAGGATTTCTGGGGAAAGGCAGGGAAAATCCCAAATTCTCTCAAGCTCCAGCGGGAAAGCTGAGGATGGGGGATGAAGGCTCTGGGAGCTGCCTTTCCTCCATCCTCCTCCTCCTCAGCGGGCTCTGGGAGGAGGAGCAGAGCCAGGAGACCCCAAACCCGCCTGGTGAGCCAAAAAATCCCCTTTGTGCTGTGGGATCCACCAGGCTAATCCCAAATCCACCCCTTGGAGCTCTGCAGAGTTGGAGATCAGCCTCAGATCATTGGAGAGCCGATAAAAGAGGGATCTCTCTTTCTCATGGAAACCTGAAGCAATAGAACTTTATTTTTATTCTTTTTTTTTTTGTGTGTGTGTTGTTTGGAAAACCACAAAGCCTTTAAACCAGAACTTGCTGCTAAAATATCAAAACCAGATGCGGCGGCGGCGTTTCAGATGTCGCTGTCTTCGCGAAATGTAGCCCCAAAAGTGCCGGCAGAGAATTGGAAGAAGACAAAAAAAGAAAAAAAAAATGTTGCTGACATCGGTGGAGGGTCGGAATTTGTGAAATTTTTGTTTTGGGATACTCCAAACGGAGCCATCCAGGGCAAGGAAGATGCAGAGTTGCTCCTTCCTGAATCAGGCAGGGATTGAGAGGCTGACACAGAGAAGTTCTGAGAAGTGAAAACCAAAAGCTTCTGGATATCCCAACCCTAAAATTGGGATTATATTTAGGAATTATATTGCACCCAGTGGTGTATCCCTAAATTTTTGCTGGGAGCCAGGGAATTCCCTGGGGTTTGTGCATCCAGTCCGTGCTTTTATTCAGGAATTGGGCACAAAAAGTCTTTCCCTGGCTGGGGGCAGTGGGCAAACCCCACCTGGGAGGCTCTGCCGGTGCTCCAGAGCTCCAGGTGGGATCCCAAAGCTTCCAGGAGCTCTCCCAGGACACCTGGGCAGGGACATTCCCCATGGAAAGCGGCTTCTCCACCCACCCATTTCTCTGCAACCCCAAAGCCGGTGCCTAAAGCAGATTTGGGGTCGGGGAGACCTCCCAATCCCATAATTTTTTTGGGGTGCCATCCTGAAATTTCCCTTCCCAGCAGCGATTTCTGCTTTGTCTCCTGACTTTGGGTGGGAAGAGGAGGGGGGAGATGATGATTCCAGTGGTGGGGTTTGCTGTGGTGCCCCAGGGAATTCCCCCTGTGCCATCCTCATCCCAAAGAGCCAAAATTCCCAATTTTTGAGCTGCTTTGAGGCCACTGTGCTGGAACAGGGAGGAATTTGGGATGGCTCATCCCTCCCCTCACCTGAGCTGGGCACTCCCCGCCCTCCCTGGTCAGCAGAGGGGACTTGGAGGCTCTTCCCACCCCTCAGGAATGCTGGAAAAGTTTGGATTTAGGGATCCCTTGGGATGGGGAATGATCCCCAAGATCAAGCCCAGCAATTTCACCTTGGAGTTCATCCCTGCTTTTATTTTTTTTTTTTTTTTTAGCCTCACAAAAGGATTTTCTCTCGGGGGCTTCCCTGGGAAGGTTTGCATGAGTCTCGTGATTTGTTTGCACTTTAGACGTTTTTGTGCCATTATAAATCCGCGTTATTTGTATTTATAATTTAAAGAGACCTAGAAAAGGGAAAAGGGAGAGAGTTTGGGGGGGGGGAGGTTTTGGGATTTGTTTCTTTTTGGTTTTTTTGATTTTTTTTTTTTTTGCTGAGTACTGGAACAAACAGTGAGCATATCTGGTATATGTCCTTATTTATTGTTTCCGTGACGTTTGTAAAGCTCCGTGTGTTCATATAAAGGATATTTGAGACATATCGTAGCGAGGAGAGAGAGGCGAGTTATTTTCTTTGCTTATTTTTATAATTAAAGATGCATAACGTAACGAGGCCTACGTTGGATTTTCTTCTGCCATGAAATAAAAAGTTAAATTTAAGGGGTTTTGGTGTCTGAGTCTTTATTGGGCTGTTTATGTCAGCAGAATAAAAATGTTGGGTTTTCCATGGATTGAGCATCAGAGCTCTGCTGTCTATAAATCCATGACCTGTGGATAAATTTTTATCCATCCCTTACCTGGGGATAAATTTCCATCCATCCATAACCTGGGAATAAATTTTTATCCACCCCTTACTTGTGGATAAATCCCTATCCATCCACAACCTGTGGATAAATTTCTGTCCATCCCTGACCTGGGGATAAATTTCTGTCCATCCACAAGGTGGGGATAAATTTCTATCCATGCACAACCTGGGGATAAATTTCCATCCATCCCTGACCTGTGGATGAATTTCCATCCCTCCACAACCTGAGAATAAATTTCTATTCTTCCACAACCTGTGGATGAATTTTTATCCATCCCTAACCTGTGGATGAATTTCTACCCATCCCAGACCTGGGGATAAATTTTTATCCATCCCTGACCTGGGGATAAATTTCCATCCATCTCTGACTTGGGAATAATTTTTTATCCATCCACAACCTAGGAATAAATTTCTATCCGTCTCTGACCTGTGGATGAATTTCTGTCCATCCACAACCTGGGAAT
>CAJVGK010000142.1:0-27137 GCA_910950805.1 Acrocephalus scirpaceus scirpaceus
TTTGTACCTCTGCTGTGTCTTTGCATTCCGGAGATCACACGAACCATCACGACCCCCACTTGAATAGTGGATCGTGACAGCGCACAGAGGCTGGGCAGGACCGGTGGATGAAAAGCACCCTGTGCAGCTCCAATCTCCCAGGGGCAATCAGGGCTGGGGAAAAGCCCAGAAAGAACCTTTATCATTGAGCGTTTAGCACTGAGGTCATTGCTGCCCTTCCCCTCTACAGCCTTCTTCTCCCTCCCCTGCTTGGGGGACCAGGCTCGGGGTTCCCCCAGGAAAATCTGCCATGTCCCAGGTCCTCCAGCCATGCTGGGCTGTGGGTGCCTTTTTTGGGGACAGTCACAGTGGAGACACAGCTCCATCAGCGCAGTGGTTGGTCAAGGCAGGACCACCAAGACTCCTCCACGCTGCACCGCTGATACGGGGCTTATGCAAAATCCTTTTTCTCCAAAAGGCTTTCAAGAAAATTGGCATTTGGTAGCAGCTAAGATCCCTCCATCCTTCAAAAGCATTTCCCCATCGCCATACAACCCTCCAGGGAGGATTTATGCTGCGCCGCTGCTCCCTGGAGATCGATGTTCCAAGGGCACAGAGATTTCTTTCCCACCCACCAGTGCCTAAGAGCAGCTGCCCGGGACCGGGTGGCATGAAGGGACAGCCGGCTCCTGCACGTTGTTACCACCTGGTGGCACCAGAAAAGGTTGTCAGAGCAAGAACTAATTAATTCCAGTCGCAGCCCTTGGCTTGGGAATTTCCGCGCAGTTTTTCGGCTCGCTGTGGTTCGCCGTGTGGCTGTTAAACACCGAGTCAGGTTTTACAGCCTCAGGGTTAATGTTCGTGGGCTTCAGCCCCGCAGCAGGAGCTGAGCACTCAAATCAGGGAGGGGAGGGGGCTTTTCCTGCGGGCCCTGCGCCCCCCGCCCGCCCCTCCCGCGGGGCTGGCACGGCCGTGGCACCGCGTCGTGCCCAGGGCTCACTCACAAGAGTGGGACTCGCTGCCTTTATGATGCCAGGCTGTGATTCTGTGGGATCCGAAATCCTTTAGGGCGATCCCAAATCCCACTGGGGCTGGATGGTCCCCTCCGCTTTGGGCACGGCAGGAGGGAGGATCAGGGATGGCTGCTGGGACCAGCTGCATCCCAGCGCTGCCAGCAGGAGACCCTCGGGGCTGGGGTGGGCCGGTGGGGGAAAACCCATCCCAAATTCCTCCCCAAGCCAGGAGGGAGGCGTCAGCACCGCGGCCCCAGGAGCTGGACCTCCAAGAGCAGAGGTCGGGTCCCCGCGGGGCTGCATGGCCGGCTGCTGACAGCAGCTGGATCTCCGGGAGCCTGGAAGTGACCCTAAAACTGTCCAAACAAACCCCGTCTCACATCCTGGCCGGCTGAGGCACGATCTGGCGCTGGCTCTGTGTCGGTGCAGGGGGAAGGAGCGCGGCCGGAGCTCGGCAGGGCCGTGGGTGTTCTCCTCCTTCCCGGGAGGAGAACAGGGACAGGGCTGGAGCTCCCCGTCACAACCACACCGACACCTCGTTCCTCTCTGCTGAAACTCCTCTTCATCCTCCGGGAATGGCACGGACGGCACCGGGAGAGGGGAGATGGGGGGACGGTGTGCGAGGCGCCCAAGCTGCTTCCACCAGCTGTGCTGCCCTCCCAAGAGGTGACCCCGGGGCAAGGGCGGCTGCTGCTGGAGGTGACAGAGCTGCAGGGACGGGCCAGGACAGCAGGACTCACCTGAGCTGTCCCTGCCTACATCCGGACCCTGCAAGGCTGCAGGAGCCTCCCACGTCCTTCCTTTGTCCGGTGATACGGCTAAGCAGGAGGTAAATTGAAGGCAGGACATCTGATGAAAGAGCTTAATTGCTTCAGGTTACATTCAAAAAACACAGCCTAAATAAAGAGGTGGGGGGAGGCTGCAGCTCTTGATGGCTGCAGAGATTTATGTGTCTCAGCTGCTCCTGATCAGCCCTGGTCACCTCCAGTTCCCCATCGCCTGTTTTCCACCTTCCAGGATTGCCCCATGTGTTGAAATGTTTGGGTGTCCCCAGAGGGCTGAGCCTTGGCCCCCATTAATCCCCCCTCGCTGACCTGACAACAGGGAGGAAATTTGCCTCAACTAAACGTGTAAGGTCTCATTTCCCTTTGAAGTCCGAGCGGCATCAGGAACTGCTGGGGAGGTCTGGAGAATAACCAGAGAAACTGAGCCCAAAGTCTTAAAATTAGGGAATTGCACACTAGAGATAAGCCTAAGCCTATGGAGCAGCCCAGCTCCTGTCTCATCTCCCTGAGGAGAGTGCCCACATTCCCAAAGCGGAGCTGGAACACCCTGGCAGGAAGGGAGAGCAATGCAGAGATGCCAGGAGGACCAGTGAGAGACCCCTAATCCCCTTCAGCTGCTGTCCAAGGGAAGGAAAACCGCCTCTGCTTCATTTTGGGCTCAGTTCTCCAAGGATGTGGAGATGGCAGCTGGCACTGACACCTCCAGAGAGGGGGGGTGAAGCCCCCAGGTCCCGCTGTGCCCCGTGTGAGTGTCCGTGCAGGACGAGGGGTGAGCACAGAGCTGCTCTGCAGCCCCATCCATGGACCTGGCACTGCAGGGAAGGCTCATCCTGCCTGGAGCCACCCAGCACTCCCATGCTGGAATGAGACCTGAACTCACCCAGCCACATTTCCTGCATCTTCTGGTGTGGTGGGAATAACAGATCACCAGCTCCTGCCTGTCATCCATCCTGCTTATTTCCTGCACAGGCCCTGATTTATGCCAGCATCTCCTTCCCCTGTGCCATCGGCGCGTGCTGATGGATGGCCCCGCTCCCTGCTCTCGCTGTCCCCTTGCACTGCACCAAGCCATTAATTCTGTGCCAATGTAAACCTGTCTCACCTTCAAGACTTTAATTTTGCAACAGCATAAACACCTTATAATCCCTCTGTCTTTATCTGGCTCCAGAGCTTTTCCTCTCCTCCCTTGGCTGGGGTTATCTGGGGTGAGGATGTGGCCGCAGAGGGGGAACAGCAGAAAATGTGGCCAGTGGAGCTGCCCCAGTCGCAGCACAGGGGATAGCTGGGAGGAAGATTCACTCCTCACCCCCATCATTCCTCTGGAGCACAGAACAGCCTCTACATAATTCTGGAGAGATGCAGGAGGTTCAGCCAGGCCCGGTAAGTCATTAAATCCCAGAGTCAAGTGCTTGGAGAGCCACTAAGTGGCCTAAGCCCAGCTTCCAGACCCTGAACAATGCCCAGACCTTCTGTGCAGGGAGGGTTCTCACCCTGAATGAATCCCAGGATATCCTGGGGTTTTAGTCCTGATGACGGAGTGAAAATGGAGCTTTTTGAGGACCTGGGAATGGACACGTAGCACTGTCCCACACTGCTGCTCTCCTCTGCTCTGCTCACAGCCTGGATGGCACTCAGGGGTCCAGCTGAGGAACTGTCCCCTAGGTGGGAGCCAGGCAGGACTCATGACACTGCTTGGAAGCACCACATAAGAGTGCCTGAAGTCCCTTCCAGCAATGGCAATTTCACCATGGCCAGGAAGGAAAGGAAAAGTCCAATGATGTGGCAAAAGCAGCTGTGTAAGCCCTGGCACTGCACAAGGGTTGGACACAGTGAGCTCGGAGGTATTTTCCAACTTCATATTTAATGGTTCCAAGGGACACGTGTGTCACTGCCCTGCTGTCTGCTGATGAATATGTCGGTTCCTGAGAGAGAGACACAAGGAGCTACAGCCACCAATGTCCTTGGGCCAGCTCCAGGGCAGAGCTCTGACCTGCCCAACCCAGATGAATGGACAGAGCCATGGCAAGTCACAATCTGGGCCATCACTGCCCACCCCTCAGTCCCCAGTGAGTCCTGCAGCTTTTTGTCCTTCCTTCCTTCCCCAGCTTTCCTCTTTCCCCTTTTTGATTCTTGAGTCATTTGTCTCAATCTTCGGCAATTCCTACAGTATAGAAAATCCATGCCACTCTTCCCTTTGGGAAATTACATGCTGCAGCTCCGTGGCTGCCATCCATTCAGTGCCAAGTTATGAAAATGAAGATATCTTTCAGCACTACAGACCTGTGCGTTGGTTTAGCACGGATGGTAAAAACCAATTAGTGATCTTCTTTGAAACTGACAACCAGATTAGCCAATTAAATACAGGTATACACCTCTGGGTCACATGGCTTAAAATTCAGGAGGATTTTGGGAAGCCGGCCTCTTTCTTTCCCGGCCAGGCAGGAGGTAGCATCGTGTGGCAGCCGGGGTGGGCCGGGCCAGGCCCTGCTGCCTACCAGACTTGCGGGCCAGGCCATGGCCGGGCCCGGTGGCAACTGGCAGTGGGGGAGGAAAAAAAAAAAGCCCCAGCTACTAACATCTAGCGAGTTTTAAACTTGCCCCAGCAGCTGCTCGCTCACCAGCCAGGGCCGGGGGAAGATGCTCCCTCCCCCTCTTCCTGGGCCCCTGGGAGCATCTCCGAGTTCGGCCACCCCAGATGAGACCGAGGGGTGGAGGGGGAAGGCATCCATCAGTCTACTTAACTACTGAGATCCTGGCTGCTGTTTCTGAGCCTTCCCCACCAGCATGGCTTTGAGATCCTTGCGGCTGCCACCCAGCAAAGATCTCATGACCACCACAGGCCTGGGCAAGTTTTAACTCTTTCCTGCCAGCAGATGGAACTTCCAGAGCACTGGCCCTTCCCTGAGTGAGAAAGGACAAAGTGATTGAACTATAAGGAAACACAGCATGGGACTAAAGTCAGTGAAGAGAGAGTGAAAGGATTATTGGGACAAAGGAGGAGGAGTGGCCTAATTTGGCTGGATGTCTCTAGTAAACTATGGAGAATGGACTATTTTCCTGTAACATATGAATGCTGTTGGGGGAGATGTAAGGCTCTAGTTGAAAGTGATATGAAGCCCTTTGCTCCTAGGGAAAAGGAGATCTTTAGTTTTTGAGATGAAGATGATTTTGGAGATGGAAGAAGAGAATCTTTGTTTTATACTAGAAGAGGCATTCTTAAACAGTACCCCTAATAAGCAGATATGGCCCATATGCAGTGTTGGGAAAGCTGCTATTGGGAAGGACTTCACAAAGGCAGATTCTTGGGTGGCTGTCTTTGTGAGAGTTGAGACCCACAAGAGAACTGTTCTATGTTGTCAGTGGGGAATCTACAGAAGTTCTAAGAGATTCCTCTCCTAAAAGAGCTGATGAAAGATTATTTTGAAATGGTGAAACTGACTGAAAATTACAGGTTTTGTCTCTTTATGTTCTATGTGAGAAAGTGAACCGTTGGTGGGGGGAGGGGAGTGCTTTGAAAGTTTTCATTTTAACTCTCATTTTTTCCTTCTTTTGGTGTGTGTTAATAAATCTATTTGTTTATCTTTAAGTTGGGCCTGTTTTGCCGCCTTCCTCCTAATCCTATCTCACAACAGAAAAATATTTAGACCACTACACTAAATTTGGCAAACAGAAACAGAAGTGAACGTGAAACCACTACATGATTTGGTGCTTCCTCCAGGTTTGAACTTAAAACTATTACAACCTGCTAATCAGGGGAATGGCTTTGGAGGGCTTTTGTGAGCTCTGTTAATTTGTGCTGCATTGAGCCATGAAGAGCTGAGAGGAGCATTAGGGGTGGCAGAGAAAGGAATAAATCAATGCAGGGATGGAGGAGTGCTGGGCTGGCTGTGCTGGGGCTGCCACACTCTCACTTAAACACTTTCCACCCATCAGAGCCTGCAGGTGGAACTCTGCCTCCCAGGCAACAGGTTTTGTCCTTCACAGCTCAGCATGTGCTGTGCAGGCTCCTCAGGGCAGGGAGCAGCTGATCCTGCCTCACCTGGCTGGCCCAGCTCTAAGCACCCTCAGCCTTGCTGGGGAGCTCTGCCCCGGGGGCTTCTGCAGCTCGAGGCAGCAGCTCTGGGGTGCTGGGAGGGGCTGGGCACCCCGTGGTTGCTCCGTGATGACATTCACAGAATCATGGAATCACAGGATGGTTGGGTTGGAAGGGACCAAGGGACCTTAATGCCCATCCTGTTCCACCCCCTACCATGGACGGGGACCCTTTCCACTATCCAAGGTTGCTCTAAGCCCCGTCCTACCTGGCCTTGGACACTTCCAGGTCTGGGGCAGCCACAGCTTCCCTGGGCGACCTATGCCAGGGCCTCCCCACCCTCACAGCCAGGAATTCCTTCCCAATATCCCATCTACCCCTGCCCCCTGGCAGTGAGAAGCCATTCCCTTCTGTCCTGTCCCTCCAGACCCTTGTCCAAAGTCCCTCTCCAGCTCTCTTGGAACTCCTTTAGGCACTGGAAGGGACTCTAAGTTCTCCCGCTATTGCCCTGAGACAGGAGAAGACAAACCCACCCCTCTTATCGGAGGTGGCCCAGTTGAAGGTTGGGTTGCCCATAGTGGGGCTATTCCCTGTGTGAGCATCCCCCTGGGAATGCAGCTGCAGGGAGGTGAGATCTGGCCAGGGCCCTGTGGTTAATGCCACCACCCCATGGATGCCCTGGGAAGAGAACCTGCTCCATGTTCCACTGGGCAGCTCCTGCTCATCTCAGAGGCAGCCCAGGGAGGAAGTAATTCAACACATCCATTAATAATCATCACTTCCCGTCCCCCACCTGTGCCAATAGCCTGACTTTGGGAAATTCATAACTTCTGCTAATTGGGATTTTCCTTTTATCCTAATGACCTTCTGGCAAGCAGAATCCATCAGCCTCCCTCTGCAGTGCCGATTCTCCTGTCCTTCCGGAGGGGAGACCAAGGGGATGCAATGCAGACCCTCCATGCAGGGTTGCAGGGAGAGCCCTCCTCACTCGGGATCATCAGGAGCACCTGCCATTCTCTGTCCTCCTTTTGGCTGAGAGGGAACTCTTGCTTCTGAAGGAAATGTTGCATTTTCATTGGGTTTCATTCTTTAGGAAAAGGAATCATTCATGTCTCCTGCCTTTGAAACCTGCAAGTCTTATCATCTTGCTGTTAATAATGTTCTTTTTTGCTGAAATGTTTCAGAACAGCAGCTTTTAAGTCTTTTCTGTGGTCAGACAATGGGGAGATGGCATCAGCTCCATGCCTGTGAGTGGCCTCCAGGGAATTTTAAGGGAGAGAGATACTGGAAGTTCAGCACCAAAGAGATGGATTAGGATTGTTACCAACTCAGTGCTGCTCAGAATGAAAGGTCAAACAAGGTTATGTCCTGGCTGGGGTGATGGAGTTCGGGTTTTCCTACACAGAGATGAGGTGGGCAGAGGAGCCAAGTGGGTGCTGGGACCCCAGCACTGGCACAGGTGACAGGGCATGACCAAGCAGGAGAAAATACCTGGATGGTTCAGAGATGATGCAGTGTCCAGAGAGCCCATCCCATCTAGAACACATGGAAAACTCAGGGAGCAGCCATCTGCAGAAGAGCCTTTTCCAAGCACGGTTTGCTCCTGGTGTTTCACCAAGAACTGTATGGACCACCCAGTGCCCTTGGATACTGAGAAATGGGTAGAAAGGAAGAGTTTTGGAGTTCTCACTGGGAATGAGGTGCCTGATGGGGGCAGGTTTTACACTTTGGAAAGAAATGTCACCTCTGGCTGCCACTTCCTGGTCTGTGGCCATGGGGATTTGCCCATCCCTGCCACAGTCCCCGGGGAATGAACCCTGGTTGTCTCTGGGACTCCCTTGCTGTGGATAACCCTGGAATGTCCCCACTGTGGGAAGCACAGGAAGGTGCCAAGGCTGCAGGTCCTTCTGGGAGCTCCAGATTTGTTTTCCCTTTGCCTGAGGATGCTCTGGGTGAGCCTCTGCAATTTGCTTTGGGGTTTTCAGCAGCAAGGAGAGCTCGTGGTGCCTTTGGAGAAGACATCAATGGCTGGCAGCCTGCAGCCCTGCCCTTGGCCCCCTCCCCACAGACACAGGAGAGGGAAGGGGACTGGGACTGAGGCACTGCAAAATGCTCTTTGTCAGAGGAGGAGCAGAGATTTTCATGCATTCTGTGTACATTCCTTCTGGGCTGGCTTTGTGTTTCAAAATTTCTTGGTAACTCTCTCTTACGGCACTCTGCCTTTCAGCTTTGTGGGTTTTGCTTTTTTTCCCTCTCCAGGCCGGATTTTCTGGCTTGGTTTGGGGCTCTCCCCTGCCCACCCTCTGCAGCTGCTCCCAGTGCTCTGGTTGCCATTGGCTGGAAGCAGCGGAGCTCAGGGTGTGTAGCAACGCGAGAGCGACGCCTGGGTCCTAGAGAGCAACCGACGTCTCTGAGCCTCAAGCACGCTGCTACAATATATCCGACGACTAAGCGAAGGGATGGGCTTCTCGTTTGAAGATCCGAAAGCTGTTTATTCAGGAACACAGGCAGGAATAGCGAAGGGGTCCAGGGACGAGGAATAGGGATTCAGAGATGCAACAGCCTTGAATAAAATCCAGGGACGAGAGTGCGGAGGGAGCCAAGGGCCCAGGGATATAAACAAGACAACTAGGGCGGGTCTGAAGTCAGGGTCCAATAAGAATAGGAAAAAATGGTGCAAAGGAGTAAATATAAACTAAGGGGACTAATGGGGTTACAGGGGTGTAACACTGCAGCAAAATTAACCCAATGGGGTTCAAGGGAAGGAAGAACATTCTGGCAGGTGTGCATATATGGTAACAGGGTGACATAGACTTAACAAACCAATAGAACAATGAAACCTAAGAAATATTGACATGTGGCTTGTAAAGGCCCATGGGAGGAAAGTTTTTCTCACCCTAATCTAAAAGGGTATCTTTCCCCATTTGCCTCGATCCTTCCAGGATGGAGGCATAGCTACCTTGGGGATAAGCCCCTGGGCCTCTACAAGGGTGCTCTACTCCCCCTGCTCACCCCAGAGGAGGAAATGCCTCTGCCTCTGATCATGTGCTCCAGAACCAATGGGAGGTGGGAGGAATCTTTTCATTCCTATGGATGTTCCATGAATTTCAACACCTGTCCTCAGGCACAGAGCACCAACCTGGCCTGGATGGTTGAGCACTCAGAACAGTCCCAACCACAGTATCAGGGATGAGTTTGGATGGCACCCTGGGCTGGGGGGAGGCTGCTCAGGCCGTAGAGCAAGGCAGTGATGGAAAATCCATCTGAACACACAGGTCCTTAAGGACAGGGCTAAAGCACCTCTTGTGCAGTGATAAACCTGCCTTGTCCCAGCTGCAGGACCCCCAGACACTTTGCTTCTGTCGCTGTTCTTAAGTGAGTTTGACAAACATTTGGAGATTAAGAGCTATCATGAGATATAAAAAAAAATGCAGAAATCAACATTCTCCATCATATCAAAGAGGTTATTAAAATGCTTATTTCTTCCTTCCAAACAAAACTTAGCTGAAGATCATTTCTTCCTGCCAAAAGGCCGATATTCAGTGAAATAGTGTTAGGAAGAGGATCTAAAACCTCATTCCCTTTCTCTATTGAAGTGGAAGGGGGGGGGGGTGGAAATCCCAAAACACCAAAGGCCTTAATGCTTCTCTCTGGGAATCTGTAGAAAGCATGAGGCAGCCCAGGGACTGCCAGGGGCTTCAGCTTCTGCTGTTCCTGCCATGTCCCGCTCCAAGGAATTTCAGTGCTTCCCAGTCTGCGGGAAAAGAAGGGAATGGTTTTCCTTCCCCTCACAGGATTTTGCAGACTTGTTGTGTGGGCCCTTGACTCAGTTTCATCCATCCATACTCTGCCTTTTTATTTTTTTAAGCCAACTCTTCTCAGAGAAGATAAATGCCAGCCCAGCCTCAGCCATTCTCCTCATACCATCGACCAGACCATGACACCAGCCCGAGCTGCAGAATCCCCTCTGGGTGCTGGCAGTCCACAATTAGCTGTGATGAATTGGAGGCTCCAAAGAGAGATGCTGAAGGATAAGTTAAGATGTTTAAAAAATGAACTGTAAGGGTTTGGGGTAAAGAATAAGTCAGTGTCTGCCAGGAGGGAGGGAAAGCTGACTTTAACACCCTCATCATCCAGCCACATCAGTCCCTGTGTGTGCACAGATCTGGAAGGAAATTTTGACCAATTCAGGCCTCTTTTCTGAGAGCACATAGAGCACTAAATTTGTAGTTCTCATGTAAAAGGCAACTGCTGTTTAGTTGGGTTTAAATCCTTATCAGCATCAAGGTACTGTTTGTTCTTAAACAAGGAGAGGCCAGTGTGGAGTGAGATTTTTCAGTAATTGGAAATTATTTTGAGGGATAGGGGCGGAAGTTTGTTTGCCTTTTAGCCCAGACCATATGTAAGAGACAACCTCATATTCTGAAGTACAACTATGAACCTGTATTCTCCCCACAAGCTCTGAAACACAGAAAAGGGGTTGTTAAATGCTGAAATATTTACTTTGCTTTCCCAGCTGAGGAGCCAGAGGTGACAGCAGTGGCTTCACTGTGACGAGAGCACTCATCAGAGAATCAGGGAGTCACAGGATGGTTTGGGTGGGAAGGGACCTTAAAGCTCATCCAGTCCCACCTCTGTCATGGGCAGGGACACCTTCCACTATCCCAGGTTGCTCCAAGCCCCGTCCTACCTGGCCTTGGACACTTTCCCAGCTGCTCTGGGCACCCTATGCCAGTTCTGTGGCATGTCCCTGTCACACAGGTATCACTGTGTCTGGTTCCCCTGGGTGTACTGGGCTCCTGTGATCATTTCTAGACCTCAAACTGTTGCCCTGATTTTCAAAAGCCTTTTGATATTTACATATTTGGAGTCAGAATTCCCACACTTTTCTCAAAACACTATGTGTTTTTCACATTCCTTCTTGGAGGAGGAGAAAATTGACAGACTGTTCAACTGGCCAATGTGATTCGGAGGAGATATGCTATCCTCCAATCCACTCTCATTTTAGAGAGTCTATAAAATGTAGAAACTGTAAATAAAGCTCTCCCTTTTTGCCTTGGGTGACTGAGCGTGTCCAGTGTCCTCCTTCCGTGTCCAGCGTGACAATTGGTGACCCCTCGTGTGAACAGCGTTTGGTGCTCATCGGAGTGAGGCACTTTGGGTGAGATCGGTGATTTTAAACCCCTCTCTTCCCTGCTTCTGTAGTGGCCGCTTGGCACTTTGCCTGCAGCTTTTGGAAACATGCCAACCCTTGCGTCTTTCGGGGAGGACTCACTGGTCCTCGATATCTGGAGAGATTTGCTGGAAAGGAGACAGGTTTCTGTCTCCCAGGGTGGCTTTGAGGAGCTCTTCCTGTGGGCGAGAAGCCAAGGGTTTTTTCCAGGTCCCGAAGAGGCTTTCTCCAGGGGGGAATGGTCTCTGCTTGGAGAACACCTCCTTGAGACCCTCTCTATTGACTGTGACGTTGAGATCGCAAAACTCTTAATGCACTGGAAGAGGTTTAATAGCTCTTTTCACTGGTCTGAGAGCTCTAGTCCCCAAGGTTCTGTTCGAGATCTCGGCTCCCGGCCAGGTTCTCCCGTCCCGGAGGACTGACGGGGTGAAGGGGATGCCGAGGTCCTTTCAGAGGCAGGGGGGGATTTCGAGCCGCGGCAGGAGGCAGAGCCCTCCCTCCTCCCCCACGGCGCTGTGAAGGGAGACAGCGCTGTCTCGGAGCGCGGCCCTCGGGCCCCCGGCCAGGGCGTGGGCCGCGCCCCGCAGCCTGTGGGGGGCCCCGTGGGGCTGGCAGAGCCGGCCCCGCCCCTTCCCGCTCTGCAGAAACAGCGGAGAGCCCCAGCGTTCTGGGGTGGGGAGGGGTCCCAGGATCGGTCTCTGCCTCTCATTGGGCGGGACTCTGTAACAACGCTCTGCCCAAATTGTGGTGTCTGCACGGTCCACCCTCTGGGGGCGGGAGGAGCAGGGCCGCCGGCAGAGCCGCCGGCCCCGGCGGGACCTCCACCCCCCCCCGCCTCCGTGCAGCCCGAGGGGCGTGCCTGGGCAATGGAGGCGGGCGGGGATGCGGCTCTGACCGGCCTGTCGGGCACCGCCCCGCACCTAGCGGGGGGGGCGTTGCCTGCGATGGGTCTCAGAGCCGTGAAAGGGGTCCTCTTAGGGGCGGTTCCAGACCCCCCCTTCCCCGTGCTGCCCCCGGGTGCGACGGGGGGCGGTGTTTTCGGCGCGGGGATGACCTTGGGCTTGGGTGGGGCTGTGCAGCTGCCCGCTCTCCCCCCGCCGCTGGTCACGGTGCGGGGCGGTGACCTGGCTCAGCGAGCCGCGCCCCTCTCTGCGCCCCGTTCCCCCCCCACGCCACGGCAGCCGTTGCCCGCGGCTGCGCCCGTCCCGCCTGCGCCGAGACGTTCGCCAGCTGCGGGTCCCGTGCCCGTGATGTGGCCGGAGCTGCTGATGTTGCGGGCGACGCGATATCAGGTGGTGTCGAGCTGGCCCCCAGTCAGGCACCTGACCCAGAGCCTGTGGGGTCCACGGGACGGGGTCTAACAGGTGCTGCTGTCTCATCGGGGGGCTTCCAGGCTTTCCCTGTGCTTAGGGGTGTCACCCAAAATACGTATCAACCCCTATCCTGGAAGGCTACAATGGAGCTCCGTGATCAGGCTGGAAAATATGGCCTGGGGTCTGACCAGGTCATGCAGATGCTTCGTGTACTTGCTGCTGACTTGCTGACACCCTATGATATACGAAGCATAGCTCATGTTCTTTTTCAGCCTGTGGAATACGAGATCTTCGAGTCCATATGGACTGAGTTAGCAGTCAGGGCCGTGCAGTGGAACAGCATGCGGGGTCCAGGGGACCCCAGACATGAGATCAGCACAGATGTACTGCTGGGCACAGGCAATTATGCTAGCCCGAATGGGCAGGCTGGCTTTGACCCCCTGGTGCTTGAGCAGTGCCAGGAGACAGGCATGGCAGCAGTCATCCAAACCATTGAAATGGCAGCTCCGAAGGAGTCCTTTGTAGCAGCTGTCCAGGGGGCTGACGAGCCTTTCCTGCATTTTGCAGGCAGGCTGACTGCTGCTGTGGAGAAACAGGTGGCAGATCCTGACGCAAGGAGACATATACTCAAACACCTTGCGAGGCACAACTGTAATGCTGCCTGCAAAGCAATTATAGAGGCGCTTCCTGGGGATCCTTCTGTCCCCCAGATGGCGGAGGCCTGTGTGAAGTTGCGTACTTCAGGTCGTAAGTGGGCTGCTGTGGCCACTGCCATGCAGCCTGCTATGACCACTGCCATGCAGCCTGCTATGACCACTGTCATGCAGCCTGCTCTGGCCCCTGCTGTGCAGCCAGTCTGGGCAGTGCCCCAGGGCAGGCAGCAGCAGAAAAGGTTTGTGCAGGCCAGCGGGAAACAGGGGAAGAAGCGAAAGAAGTCCACGGTTCCCTTGTGTTTCTGTGGTCGCTGTGGCAGACTAAATCATCTGTCGAATGCCTGCAAGGCCACTGTTCACATTAACGGTCAGGCCTTGCTGGGCTCGGGAAACGGAAAGCGAAGCGCGAAGGGGAGACGCGCGCAGACAAAAATCTCTCTCCAAGCCCCAGAGCCGATGGAGGTCTGCTCGGTCAACTCACAGCCAGCACCCGCGGCTCAGCAGGTGTTGATGTCTGCACAGCAGACACGGTTGTGTTAGAGACCAGCGACGTGCACAAGGTCCCATTGGATGCCTTTGGCCCCTTGGGTGATGGTATGAGTGCTCTCCTTATGGGGAGGTCTAGTACCACCCTTCAGGGTCTCATTGTGCACATGGGACTCATTGATGTGGATTTCACGGGACAAATTTGTGCCATGGTATCCACATCAAAACCCCCTGTCACTATCCCAAAGGGAACACGGCTTGCTCAACTTGTGCCTTTTAGATCCTCTGTTCGCAGGGCAGTTGACCGGTCGCGAGGAGACGGCGGCTTTGGGTCCACTGGGATGCCTCAAGTGCACTGGACCACTGTCCTGTCCGACGACCGTCCCATAAAGCCGTGTACCCTGTCCATCCCTGGCGCGACACCTCCGGAAATTTGCCTCCGCGGACTGATTGATACCGGCGCTGACATCACGATCCTCTCGCTCGCTGCCTGGCCCCCAGAGTGGCCCTTGAGTCCAGTGCAGACGCCTGTTGCGGGACTGGGAGGAACGAAGCAATGCTACGTGAGCCAGCAGCCCGTGGTAATCACAAACTCAGAGGGACAATCAGCTGTAGTCCGGCCTCATGTTACTTCGACTGAGGCTAACCTCTGGGGGAGGGATGTTCTGGCCGCGTGGGGGGTGCGCATCGGGATGGATTTTTAATGGGGGCCACTGTGACGAAGGGCACAGACTGTCCTACGCCTCCTTTACGGTGGCTGGTGGACAAACCTGTCTGGGAGAACCAGTGGCCCCTCCCTAAAGAAAAGCTCATTGCCCTTCAAAATCTAGTGCAGGAGCAGTTGGACCAGGGTCATCTGGAGCCTTCTACCAGTCCCTGGAACACTCCTGTCTTCTGCATTAGAAAAAAGTCTGGGAAATGGAGGTTGTTACAAGACCTCCGAAAAGTGAATGCCGCGATGGAAGGCATGGGAACGTTGCAGGCGGGCATGCCGTCGCCTACCATGCTTCCAGCGGATTGGCCGATCCTCATCGTGGATCTGAAGGATTGTTTCTTTACGATCCCTTTACATCCCGATGACAAACCAAAATTTGCCTTCACGGTGCCAGCAATTAACAATGCTGAGCCCGCACAGAGATATCAATGGACGGTTTTGCCCCAAGGGATGCGGAATTCTCCCGCCATATGCCAATGGTATGTGGCCCGTGCCTTGTCTGGAGTTCGCAGGCAGTTTCCCAACGCCCATGTATATCACTACATGGACGACATTCTCGTGGCTGCACCCACCCAGGATGAACTGCTGAGGATACAGCCTCAGTTGATTGATGCTTTGCACGCTCATGGGCTGCAAGTGGCTCCAGAAAAGGTTCAACAAGAGCCTCCTTGGAAGTATTTGGGGGTCAAGATTCTGGAACGGACAATCCGTCACCAGGAGGTGCAATTTGTGCGTTCGGTGAAAACACTGAACGACGCCCAGAAATTGGTAGGCATCATCATGTGGTTGCGTCCGTATTTGGGACTAACCAATGCACAACTGTCTCCTTTGTATGATTTGTTAAAGGGAGACACCGATTTGAAGTCACCTCGTGAATTGACCCCTGAGACACGTAAAGCCCTGGAGGAGGTTCAGCAAGCTGTTTCCGCTTGCCAAGTGTACCACATTGACCCCTTCGTTGATATCACTATGTTCATCACTGCTCCGGATTTACATCCTACAGGTATCATCGGCCAATGGAATGACAAATGGTCAGATTCCTTGCACATCTTGGAATGGGTCTTCCTGCCCCACCAGCCGCAGAAGACAGTAACTCTGTTAGCTGAGCTGGTTGCTCGATTGGTGATCAAATGCCGGCAACGGTGTTTGCAATTGATGGGAGCAGACCCCGCAAAGATCGTGATCCCAATTGATCAGGAAAATTTTGACTGGAGCCTTGCAAACAGTGTTACTATGCAGTGTGCTCTGGAAAATTTCACAGGGCAGATTGTTTATCATCTGCCCAGCCACAGGCTACTGCACGTGGCGAAAAGTACACAGATTTCTTTGCGGCCCAAATGTAGCCAGGAACCGGTGCAAGGACCCACCGTCTTCACGGACGGTTCAGGAAAGACAGGAAAGGCCATTGTTACCTGGAAGGATGGAGCAGAGTGGCAGGTTGTGGAAGGTCATGAGGATGGTTCAGCCCAATTGGTTGAGCTAAAGGCTGCGGTCATGGCATTCGAGAAGTTTTCCCAGGAGCCTTTCAACTTGGTCCCGGATTCCGCCTATGTGGCCGACATTACACAGAGACTGGGTTATTCAGTTCTGAAGGAGGTCAGTAATCCTGCCTTGTTTCAGTTACTGAAGACCCTGTGGTGTGCCATCCAGGCCCGGGTTCACCCATATTATGTTCTGCATACAAGGAGCCACACTAATTTGCCAGGGTTTGTAGCGGAAGGTAACGCGAGGGCTGACAAGTTGGCTAACCCAGCGTGGGTAGCACCTCAGCCAGATGTACTCGCGCAGGCCAAGGCATCACATGAGTTCTTCCACCAGAACGCACATACGTTGCAAAAGCAATTTCAGCTGACAGCGACTGAGGCTCACAACATTGTTGAGTCATGTGACGACTGTCATGCCCTTGGTGCACCTTTGCCGGCAGGGGTAAACCCCAGAGGCCTTAGGGCCTTGGAGCTTTGGCAGACCGATGTCACCCAGGTTGCCGAGTTTGGCCGGCTCAAGTATGTGCATGTCACGGTGGACACATTCTCCTCTGCAATGTGGGCTTTTGCTCACACTGGAGAAAAGATCCGTGATGTCATTGCCCATTGGAGGCAGGCCTTTTCCATTCTTGGTATACCTTCTGCTGTGAAAACCGACAATGGTCCTGCTTATGCATCAGGGAAGGTGCGGCAGTTCCTGCAATTGTGGGGTGTTTCACACAAGTTTGGTATCCCACATTCTCCGACTGGTCAAGCTATTGTAGAACGCGCTTATGGTACTCTGAAGCGGGTTCTACAAAAACAAAAACGGGGAATGCAGGGTGAAACCCCGCACAGTCGGTTGGCAAAGGCCTTGTACACCATCAATCATCTTACGGTGCCACAGAACTCAAATAACACTGTCATTGTGAATCACCATCTTTCGTTGCAGGGTTCGGACGAGACACATCAGCCTCGAGCAAAGGTGCGAGTGAAAAATCTAGTCACCAAACAGTGGGAAGGTCCCTATGACCTTGTCATTTTGGGGCGTGGGTATGTGTGCGTGTCCACAGATACTGGGACACGCTGGGTACCCTCGAACTGTGTCCGTCCTGACCTGCGACCTCAGAGACAGAACCCGGCCAACAGGCAAGATGGAAACCGTGACCAAACTGAAAGCCATCAAGCGGATGAACCGTCAGGTGATGACTCTGATGCAGACAATGCAAGTGATCACTCTGATGGTTCCTCCATGACTGAACCCTGAAACATTGTTCAATTTCCCTTTGTAACATTGTTCATTTTCTTTTTTCGTTTTTTCTTTTTTAACGGAAAAAGGGTGAGATGTTGCCCTGATTTTCAAAAGCCTTTTGATATTTACATATTTGGAGTCAGAATTCCCACACTTTTCTCAAAACACTATGTGTTTTTCACATTCCTTCTTGGAGGAGGAGAAAATTGACAGACTGTTCAACTGGCCAATGTGATTCGGAGGAGATATGCTATCCTCCAATCCACTCTCATTTTAGAGAGTCTATAAAATGTAGAAACTGTAAATAAAGCTCTCCCTTTTTGCCTTGGGTGACTGAGCGTGTCCAGTGTCCTCCTTCCGTGTCCAGCGTGACATCAAACCATTTTCTTTTACTGCAGAAAACTTGATTCTAAAGTTAATTTTTCCAGTCGACACACTGAGCTCTATTAACTCGCTGGCCTTTGTGAAGCTCATTAGGTGTCTGGGGTTCATTCCCTTCTGCCTTGAGGCTGAGGGAATGGTCTCGTTAAATAAGATGGCAGAATGTCCATGGAGGAGTTTTGCAGTTTGTGCCAATTAACAAATTCAGCAATGCTTTTAACTTTTCTTTATCCGGTAGCCCAGAGCCTGTGGGCCAGGCACACACTGCAGTGGGCTGTGTGTGTTCAGAAAGGGCTGTTAATAACTAGAATGGTTGCTCCAGGATTGGGAAGAGTTTGAAGCCCCCTGGAAGCTCTGAATGCAGAGGAGTGTGGCTATGGTGGAGGCCACCCTGCAGAGAAAAAGGGAGTGCTGGCCTGCAGGATGTCCTGGGATGGAGGACTGAGGCAGGCTGGCTCTCTGAGGCCTCTGCTGGAAATGATCACAAAGCCTTTAAAGCAAACAAAGTTCCCTGAAACTGAAAAGATACCATTTGAATGCACTGGGAAAGAGGTGGTTTGAGCAGCATGATCCATTCTGCCTCCGAAATGTCACAAAACATTTATACAGCTGCTCAGCTGGCATTAAAATCTAGGTCTTGTGCAGGATCATGGCAAACAGCTCCAGGTCACTGGGAGAAGTCCAGGACCTCCAGCGAGGGGTAGCCGGGGCCGCTGGCGTCCGGCAGCTGCGGCGGGAGCAGCTCCTGGGAGCAGATGAGCCACAGCCACGGGCAGTGCCAGCAGCCACCGCTCCTGATCCTGGCAGAGCTCGGGCTGGACGGAGAGCGCTTTCCCTGCACACTGCAAGGGACCGCTTCCCGGAGGACTGCTTCCCGAAATACCGCATCCAGCGCAGGCAGAAGTGAAGAGGATGGAGAAAAGAAACAAAAGGAGAGGGAAGTGCCAATATGGGCAGAGATATCCCCTTCCCTTGGCTGTGAGAGCGGGAGCGGAGCTCCCTGGTGAGCGCACAGCCTCTCCTGATGGTGGGAGCCGGGAAAACACCGAGCAGTCGTTTCGGAGGACTGGCTACATCGGCAGGAGCATGGCGACTCTGTCTGCTCGTTATCTTCTCTCTCCACTGCTCCTGTTCCTCATAGCCTGTCTCACCCTGTCCCCCTTCGCTGTCCCCTACTTTGTCACCCCGCGAGAGGCCGATCCCGCTGCGGGCGCTCGCAGATGCCTAGGTCCCTCCGGTGCCCGCAGGAAGCTCAGGCACCGCTGCCACCTCTGTAACCACGAGAGCAGGTGGGAGGGCCATGAGAGCCGTCCCTATGTCCCACTCCTCGGGAGCTGCTCCCTGCCCTCGCTGACAGCCCGGAGCGAGCACCGGCGCTTTCCTCCAGCCCGGAGTAGAGGTTTGCGGCTTTGGGTGAATATCCCAGCTTTGATCCTTTCTCTTGGCTGCGGTTCCCTGTTTACACAGAAAAAACACAGCTCTTTGTATCCGCACTCATCAGCTCCTCGGAGGCGTTTCCTGATTCCCACGATACGGTCCCAGTGTCTGCGCGGGGCTGAGCCACATCTCCGCGCTTCCCAGCCTGCCCCGACACATCCCCCCGAGCTTCTCGGCACTGATCTGGGTTTGTTGATGGTGGCAGCCGTCCCAGACAAATCCAAGGGGGGACGGAGCTCTCCTCCCCGGGCAAGCACGGCTTTTGTTCCCCAAAAGGCCATTGTAGGAGGAGATCCACCTGGAGCAGGCAGCACAAGGTGAGCAGTGGGCAGCGCTCCATGGAGGACATGCCTCGCTTACTCTGCCACTCTTTCACGTGCATTAGGGGGTTTTTGGTTCTGTTTTATTTTTTTCCTTCTTTTCTTTTATCCTCCCAGCCCTTCTGGCAGGCTTTTGACTACACTTAATGACTTGGAAGGTGTGGTGAAGGTTCTGGCAGCTGCGGTACAGGGTGGGAGCTCGGCCAAGGCACGGGGCCGCACAGTGGTTTCATCCCATTTGCAAACTATAAGGCTGCCTTTGAGCAGGTAGGCAGAGCAGGGAACATGTGCTAAACATCATGTCGGGAAGCTTAGCACATTACAGGGAACAGCGCTGGCCACGCACAAACGGAGCTGCTCTGCGAGCTGCGAGAGGCAGGCACAGGCAAGAGCCGTCTCTGTTGATTTAGGGCTAAGTGAGCAGTTCTGACAGCGCAGGTAGGATGGGCTTCTCCAGGTGTTACAGTCGAGCAAGTGTCAGAGTGGCACCAATCAGAGAGCTTTGCCAGTGTCTGTCAAACCCTTGAGGAGAACTCTGCAGTGTCTGAGGGTGCACAAAAGAGCACAGGGTAACGAGATGGAAAGAGAGTCCTTGGGAAAATAAAAACCCAAACACCAACCTGCAGCATGTGCTTCCAGTCTGGGCCCCCAAAACCTTCCCTCAGCCACCTGGGGTGGCACAGAGATCTCCTGTCCTGCTCAGCACTGCTGTGTCCCTAAAGGGCTCCTGTGCCAAGTGCCTCCAAGAGCCTCAGAGTAACAGTGACCAGCACATCAACCCTCAACCCACCCATGGTGTTTGTGTGCTTCCCTTTCTGACACTTGTGTGCTTCCCTTCTTGCCATCCAGAGGCCACGACTTTTGATGTCCTGAGGTGGACCCTGGGTGCCCAGGGTGCTCTCACAACCAAAATACCTGCAGGACTGACAGGCTTCATCCATCATCATGCTCCTTGGGATGGTGGCACGGACAGAAGAGTGAACTTCAGAGCTGGAGTTGTGTGTGCTGAGTGACAGGATCGGCTGGGTCAGGTTCCCTGGGATTTCAGAGGAAGGTTCAAAGCTCCAGTTAAAAACTGACATCTCTCCTTCAAAGGAGTTCTGGTGTGTCCCTCACTTTTCCCACTGCATGTGGCAGGAGAGCACCATGTCCGGGCCGGGACTGCGGGCAGGGGCTGCTGACAGAAGCAGCCAGATGAGAGTCCCAGGGTTCTGCAGAGACAGAAGGGCTTTTCCAGACCTTCCTGAACTCTGAGCACCTACTAAATGAAATGTCTGGGTGTCAGTTTTGGTAAAGACAAAGGATCAAAGCAGCAGAAGGAAAGCTGAGAGACTTTTGGCAGATGGAGGAGGATGTTCTCCCTGCCAGGCCAAGGGTGAACATAGGCCATCCTATACACCCCACTGGCAGCCATAGCTCCTGCCCTGCTCAGCCTTGGAGCATCCACTGGGCCAGGCAGTGGGACCAGCTCAGGATCAGAGGGGATTGGGCTGGGCTCTGCTGGGCAGAGCCAGCTGCTTCCAGCTGGGTGACAAGG
This sequence comes from Acrocephalus scirpaceus scirpaceus, assembly GCA_910950805.1. NCBI lineage: Eukaryota > Metazoa > Chordata > Aves > Passeriformes > Sylviidae > Acrocephalus > Acrocephalus scirpaceus. The sequence goes on from CAJVGK010000142.1 coordinate 20,541, forward strand.
ATGCTGGTCCAACATCACTGAGTGTGCCCAAGCTCAGAGCCTCTCCCAGCAACTCCAGAGCCCAGCTGAACATCGGGGAATGTGGGCCTAGGGCTGGACATTACTCCCCTTTCCCCGGCTTGATAGATCTCCCTGGTGATGCTCCACATCCCAGTGCACAGAGAAGGGTCCTCAGTGGCTGTGACATTCCCTGCTGCTGTCCCCTCACCCCACACTGATGCAGTAGCAGGTCCCACATGGATGCTGCATCACCAGGGCTGGAGAGACGCTTTCTGTGGTGCTCACTTCCCACCCCAGCACATGAGCCAAGGGATGTAGCTCCAAACTGCCAACCAAAGCCCACGGCTCCCATTATTTCTTGCAGCACAGCACTCACCAACCTGCTCGGTGCTTGGCAGCCATGCAGCCAGAAAGGTTTGATACCCAGGAACCTGGCAGTGGCTGGGTGGTGACAGTCACACACATGGCATAGGGACAGCTCCTTCCCTTACAGCACTCACAGCTCCGAAGGAGAGAGGTAATAACTCCACCTGGCAGGTGTGAAAGCGGCATTTCCCCTCTGTGACCCTTCTGGGAGGATGGAGCAGCAATTCCAACATCAGCGCTCCCCAAACCAGTCTGGCTCTGCAGGAGGCCCTGGCACTGCCCCCCATGCCAGGCTGAGTGACAGAAGCCCCAGCCAAGTGTGGGCAGAGGGACACAGCCAGCGTCACCCTCATTCCAGGAGCAGCTCTCTCTGCTCCACTGCTCCCTCTCTTTTTCCATTTGTTTGTTCATTCCTTCTTTATTTGCCACAATTGTCCTTAATGGAAACAGCATCTCAGCAGAGTCACCCCACAGGAAAGCTCGAGCACAGAGGGATTTTTGTAGATGGCTTTAATAAAAACATTGAAGGTCTGTTGTTCTTATAGTGCTGTGTGATCCATTAAGTCTATTAAATACAACAGAGGAAAACTGTGAAAAAAGCCAGAGGAGGCCATGATGTCACAAAAAAGAAATGAGTCGGGGCTGCTTTCCTGCTCGTCTCCAGTTCCATGGCTCTGCCCTGTGCCTCCCTGGTCCTGCCAGCAGAACAGGGGCCTGTGCTTGGTCACCCCTCACTTGCCACATGTGCAGGTCTGTCTGTGTGTAATTGGGTTCCCATAAATGTGTAGTTCCTAGATATTGATCCAGAGAATATTAAAACTGAGGACCTGGGAGATCTGCTCCTCCCTGCTGCTCCTCCTCAACACACGTGTGCAGGGCTGTGTCAGCTGTGTGTCATCCGGGGCCTGGCCGTGCTTTCTGCCCCCCTTAAAATATCTTTGTGACCCCTAAAACATCTTTGTACCCTTGGAAATACCTTTGTGCTCCTTAAAACATCTCTGCACCCCTTAAAACATCTCTGTGCCCCTTAAAACATCTTTGTGCCCTTTAAAACATCTGTATGCCCCACAGAATGCTCACCAGCAGCAGACAGACAGCCTAGACATGAGGATATGTGTCCCCTGCCACCTGCCACAGCTCAGATCTGGCCAGAGGCTCCAACCTGAGACTAAGCAAGGCTGGAATCCAGCCTTGGCTCCAGGACAGATTTGCCATCCAGCTCAGTACCAAGTGGCTGTGGAGGGGTTGAGGGAAATGTGCCGGGGTGGAAATTTTCATGGCTAGGGAGCAGCTGCAGGGGTGAAACTCTTTCTGCCAGGACAAGAGGTAAAGGTGAAGCCAGGAATGAGATGACTGAGAGCAGGCAGGGGCATCATGGCGTGGGATCAGCATGGCATGGATCATCAGAGTGTGGAATTGTCATGGCACAGGATCCCCCCTTTATGTCACACACATCTCTAGCTCTCCTGCACCACCCAGGTTTCCCATCCTCACCAAATACTCCTCAAACACAAAAGCTTGAGCTCCCTGAGCTCTAGGTCCACTGTGCCCGCTGGGCTATGTCTTCTGGCAAAGCTGTGGGTATCACCCCCAACCCTCTCCTGACACTGCAGTGATGATGGACTGCCTGGGAAGTGCTTTGAGATCCTCTGCTTGGAGAGTGTAAGGATTACTTTGCATTTAGCTCTGTATCTCTTGTACGTCTCTGATCTAAGCCTCTATTCCTAGAAAAGGGATTTAAGGAAGGCTTAAGGCAGGAGGCAGGGAAGCGGGGATGCTGGAGGTCTGAGCTTTGTGGTTCACCCAAGAACAGGAGACGAAGATGCCCGTGGGTATGAGGGGCTGAACCCCCTGCACTGCTTTAGCACGTGGCCACACCACAGCCTGGGAAGGTGACCCAGAGCAGATCCCTCCGTGAGCCCAAGGAAATGGTTGGACAGGCTGGAGCCAGCCCCCTGTGGAAAACCAGGCAGCTCTGGGGAGCACTGTAGCGAACAGGCATTCCAGTGATTCCCTGCACAAACAATGCAGGATAATCCATCTCTCCTGTTTATTTGCACAAGATATTTTTTTTGTTGACACTCCAGAACCCTCTTCCTCTGGTCCCCCTTCCCTGGGTTCTAGAAAATGTAACTCCTGGTCTCAAAGCGGCACCAGAGCCCTCCCAGTGCCAAATTAGGAAAGCTGATGGAACCCGGAACGACAGTGGTGAGGAGCCACCACAGAAATGTCCAATGCTTCGTTTGAGCCTGGGCATGGTGAGCAGGGAGAGCTGCTGCTGCTCTGTCCCAGGTCACTCCCTGCAGTGTCCTGTCCCCTCTACAGCAATGCCCTGGCCCTGCTGCCATGTCCCTATTCACCCTCACCCTCCTTCAGTGTCTTGTCCCCTCCACAGCTTTGCCCCGGCCACCTCAGTCCTGTGAAATGTGGGGTTGTGTTTCGTGTCAGGTAGAAAAAGATGGCCTTTGTAGTTATGGTTATGAAATGTGTGGAAAAGGTCATAGGATAATCATAAAAACATCTGTTTAATGAACAAAACTGGAAAAGCATGGAAAGAGGCTTTTGAACTAATATTTTGCTTTCTTATATGTGAACCATTTGAGCCTATAAGGTTTTTACAATATAAGTTTTAGGCTTTGTCAATTATGAGTTTTATGGCTTTTTAACATGTAGGATAGAGGAATGCAGAAATATTATTGTTATTTGCTTTAGAAATAAAATTATTATAAGCTTTGAACTGCTTTGTAGTGAGAAGGTTTGAACTATAGCTTTAGCACATATATATATATATATATATATATATATATATAAAGAATTGTAATCACCCAAATAGAAGGAAGTGATCTATTCCAAACTAAAATTAATGATCCTGGAAAAACAAGAGATAGACCACCACCTGGAAGCTGGACTTCACCAACAAAACTGATTTATAGACTTCAAGAGGAAGACTGAATCTCTCATCTCTGGTGTTTTTTTCTGAAGAAGGAAATCTGGATGCCACCACCACTGATTTATGATCCTGAGAACCTCATCATCACAAGATGTTATTTCTGACCTCACTGATTTCATACCTTTTGAAGTATAGAAAATTTAACATCATCAATAGAAATTGATCACAATGGGTATAGAAATTAGATTTCAAAAATAGAAATTAGGAGGAAACTAGAAAAAAAGGTTGCTGAGAAGTGCTTATGGAAAATCTCAATAAATACCAGCAGAAAATCAACAGTCGGTGTGCAGTTGGAGGGGAAACCCCCACTGTACCCAGCGCTGCTTTGCTCACACTTTACCATTCTGTATTAATTAATAAATTGATTGTTGCTTGAGACATTGGCCAAGTCAAGCTCATTATTTATAACAGTCCCTGTGATGCCTTAGCTTTTATATTTTCAGATTCTGTGCTACCTAGGGATGTAGCCTCATATTAGGAGCCATATTAAGCTCCCTCTATGGAGCAGTTAAACAAAACAAATCCATTTCTGCTGGAAGACCAAGGACAACTTTCAGCCCAAGAACACAAACAATGATGAACTGAGGGATGGAACAAGAAGGATGGGACCTCATGGCCTGGGGCTGTAATTGGACAATTGGACCCCAATATGCAAATAGACCTAAACTTATAAAATAGTAAAATCTCGTGACCGGTCAGCTATTTTTGTAACTACTCTCAGCCCACCCTGGGTGCAGCCTTGCTTAGGCTTCTGTAATGCCCAGGGTGGATCCTGGAGACCTCCTAATAAATCCCGACTTTATTCTCTAGCTCTGTCTAGCCTCTGTTTCAGGTCAGCCTTCCCAAGGCAACACCTGCCGGGTTTTCAGAGCTCACCCACCCCCTTGGCCCCCCTGCTAGAGCCCACCTGTCCCCACCAAAGCTCCTTTGTTGATATTTTGGCTGGTAGACAAAAATACAGCCCCTAGCAAAGCACCTTCAGAGCTCAGGATGCTCCAGCCCCAGCCAGATGGGCTTTCTCCAGGAAGAGCACAAGAAATCAGTCATGTACAGGGTGATTTTATCCCCTGGGTGTCCTCCCACATTCTGCTGGGCTGTGGTTTGTACTTCTGGAGTTGTTTAATCATCCCTTTGGATCTGCTTTCAAAGACGGTGTCTCATCCCTCCTAGAAACTTCCTAAATACCTTTGACTACTTCCCTGCTTTGTGGCCATGAATTTTGGTGGGCCTGGCCAGCCCTTCCTCATCATCAGCTTTCCTGGCTATTTGCCATCCCCAATGGCTTCAGAGGGGTGTTCAGACTTCAAACAGACTCCCAAAACCTGTCATCCCTGTGTATCCACCGCTCCAGTCACCAGCCATTGGAATGGTATTCCGTGGCTGGGGCTCTGGGGAACCATAGACAGTATTTGGGACCAAAGCAGCAGACAGGCTCTGTGTGTGGTTTCCAGCAGAAGAACAATTGGTAATTCTGCTTTTATTGTCTTGCTACACAAGGGAAACATCAGTTTGCCAGGAAGTCATGCCACAATGATTCACAAGGATCAGCTTGGGCTGCTCAAGTAAAAAAAAAAAAAAAAAAAAAGGAGTAAATCACAGAATCCCAGAATGGTTTGCATTAGACAGGATCTTAAAGCTCATCTCACAGGTTTATGTGCTCACAATTCCACCCACCACAGCCACAGCTCCCAGCTCTGTTCCCACCGGAGCAGGGCTACCCAGAGGGTCATCACCCCAGAGTCATCCCCACCTGGCTGTGGGGACAGCTCTGGCATAGCCATGTCTGAGACCCACCACAGAAAGCAGGAAAAACCCAACACAAATTCCAGAACCCATATCAAAACCCACTCACAGTACAAATACTGCCATTTCCTCTTCCTTTTTGGGGCACATACAGACCCCATATGGCAGCTTGGCCAGACCAATCCTCAGATTAGGACCTCTTAAAGCATGAGGCTTTTCCTCTTCCTCCAGGGACAAAGGTGTCTCTGCAGGGCTCTGCCTCAAAGCAATAGACTCCTTGATTGCAGAATTGGGTCTGAATATAGAAGTCTGGTCTAGGAATAACAACACTTGCAGAGATAGAGTGCATTATATAGTGTCCTATAATAAATGATATTACGGAATTACCAGGAGACAGGAATGCAGAGGGAAGGAAGGAACAGACATGACAGTGATAAATCAATCTGGAGAAGAAACACCAAATGCAATATAATCTTTGTCTCCTTTTGTTTGTGTCTCTGTAGATGTTTCCAGGTTCGAATAACGGAGCTTTCAGGAACCTGCTCCTGCATTGAGCGATTATTAAACCCCTCCATAAACAACCTCTTCAAGGCACCTCTCCCACTCCGCCTGTTCCTCTTTGGCAGCTGTTGGACAGATGTGCAGTGCTGCCAGGCAGGAGGGGCAGCACTTCCAGGTGAGATAATTCATCCTTAAATTGCTCCTGATGAGGATAATGTGGGATGTAAGGAAGCTGACAATAAAATTGGTTCTAAAAGTTGCCAGTTAGGGAGGAAATGGCGAGGTGAGAAGACACGGCGACTCCCTGATGTGGGCGGTGAAAGGCTGTGGTCTTGGGGGCTGGAGCTGGAGGGCAGAGCTCTCTCCCAGCTTGCACCCCAAAACACAGAGCAGGGCTCTCTGCAATGGGGCAGAGAATGCTCCCCATTCCTGAGACTGTTTCACTGCTGTGGTAATGAGATAATTTAACTTTCGAAGCCTCCCTTCAGCGAGGGGCTTAATCACACATCTCATTTCCAATACTTAAGCGAGTCCATTGACTTCAATGATTTTCTTCAAAGGAACAACAGACACATTTAAGGCACTGAGTCCTGCTGGATCAGCCCTGAGCTCTCCTCCCTGGGCTCCAAATTGACCACTTGCTTTTGTGTAGGGCTGGGTTTTTTCCCTATCTTTGATGCTGTTAATTTACTGCTCTTATGACTTTTAATCAGAGGGAACAAGAGGGCTGCTATTATTTTTTTAAACTCTGGAAATTAGGAGTAAAAAATGGTGACCTGTGACTCCATCCCAAGGTATGAGGTTGTCCTTCCTCATAAGATCTCCTGGAGTTTCACTCGATCTGTCACGGTGCTCTGGCCAGGAGTTTTAATATTGGCACGAAAGAAAATGATGAGATAACTGCCGATGCTTGGAGCTGCTATCTTAAATAACATTAATCCAGCATTTCTAGAGTATTGCAGGTGGATTTGGGGTTTCCTAACACTGTTTTGGGGCCTTAGCTGTCCCGTCTCTACCAGACAAATGGGCATTCTGGA
>CAJVGK010000143.1:0-26714 GCA_910950805.1 Acrocephalus scirpaceus scirpaceus
CCAAGCCCCGATCCCAGTATAAACCAGTACATCCCAAAAAAACCCAGTACATCCCAGTATAACCCAGTATAAACCAATGCCTCCAGCATGCCTTCCCTGTAAAAATGAGTATAAACCGGTGTAACCGAGTATAACCCAGTAACTCCCTACAACCCATCCCAGTACAAACCAGTATAACCCAGTATAAGCCAGTATAGACCAATGCCTCCAACACCCCTTCCCAGTATAAACCACTATAACCCACAGTCGGCCACCAGGTCCTCCCTGCCAGCAGGGGGTGCTCACTCATATGCTGCTCCCTCTCCCAGTATGTCCCAGTATAACCCAATAACCCCTCCTGTGTTAAATCACGTGAAGGATGCTGCCAAAAGGGCATTTCAGATCATGCCCACTAAAGATCCTAGGCAGAGTTCTAGCTCAATTCAACAATCCCCTTCTGAGCCTTTCCTAGATTTCATAGATAGACTTCATGCAGTGGTGGAAAACCAGAGAGAGGACCAGGAGTTGCAACAGAAGATGATCCTGGAAGTGGCACAAAGCCACTTGGTGCCTGGAAGTGGCACAAAGCAATGCCAGTGATGTCTGCAAGAGGATCATCTCCGGGCTTCTGGTTGCTCCACCTCCAACCCTTGACCTCCTCACTGAGACCTGCACAAAGTGAGCCATAAGGGACCCAGATGAACAGCGGAAATGGTCTGAGCTCAGAGGACAGATTGCAGCACCAGCCACCATTCCAGCTGGACCACCAGTGGCTGGGAGGGTGTGCTGGTTTGAAAGCAAAACCACTGAAGGACTCCAAGTCAGAAACAGAATTTAATAAGAGGAAAAGAAAGAAAAGAAAGTAAAATAAAAGTAATAGTACAAAAAACCACTGACAGAGTCAGAATACAACCTGACACCCTGTTAGGGTGGTAGCGGCAGTCCAGATGAGATGATCTTGTCGAAGCAGTGATCCTGTAGAAAGGTCTGGTAGCTCTTGTCTCCTCTGAGAGTCCAGTGGATAAAAAGCTGCCTGTGCTGTCCCAAACCCTGGATTTATCCAGGTGGGAATGCTTGGCTCCTCCCCCTGGGCGGAGCATCTCACAATGGGGGTGATCTCATTCTCTGAGTCATGCAGTGGGTCCTTGATGGCCCATTAAACAGAGATAACTCCCGGAGGGAGTTATCTATGAGTCATGTGGCAAGGCATTGTTAGGCTCGTTAACAGAAGATAAGGGAAACACTGCCCCACCTTGGCTCCAACGGCTCATGGGGATAGAATACAAACCTTGGGCACAATTTTACATTGTAACCTAGGACATAATCCACCCCTTATTCTATCACCATCTACATCATACATTCTCACAGATACATACATATATACACAGAATGAAACCTTACTTACTAATTCTAGTTCTCACTTAAAATTAGGTCTCCTTGTGGTACACAACGGGTCTCTCCATCTTTTTGCATTAGCCACCAAGTATAACCAGGTCCTTGAGCAAAAACAATCCCACGGATGGGTCTGCCTTTGCCTGAGATGGGATTAATCCAAACAGTCTTTCCTAAAATCCCTTTCATGTGTAGCACAGGGACTTTATCTCCATCCACTGTGTGCAAGGGTTCAGACTGGGCAGGACCAGCTCGATTGATGGAGCCTCGGGTGTTGACCATGCAGGTTGCTTTGGCTAAGTTTATGTCCCAATTCTTGAAGGTCCCTCCGCCAAGTGCCTTCAGGGTAGTCTTTAATAGGCCATTGCACCGTTCAACTTTCCCGGCAGCTGGTGCATGGTAAGGGATGTGATATATCCATTCAATGCCATGTTCTTTGGCCCATGTGTTAATAAGGCCATTCTTAAAATGTGTCCCGTTGTCAGACTCGATTCTCTCTGGGGTGCCGTGTCTCCACAGGACTTGCTTTTCAAGGCCCAGGATGGTATTCCGGGCAGTAGCGTGAGGCACTGGGTAGGTCTCCTGCCATCCTGTGGTTGCTTCTACCATGGTCAGCACGTAGCACTTGCCTTGGCGGGTCTGGGGAAGGGTGATGTAGTCAATTTGCCAGGCTTCCCCATACCTGTACTTCAACCATCATCCACCGTACCACAGAGGCTTCACCCGCTTGGCCTGTTTGATTGCAGCGCAGGTCTCACAGTCGTGGATGACCTGTGAGATGCTGTCCATAGTAAGGTCCACCCCTCGGTCACGGGCCCATCGATATGTTGCATCTCTTCCCTGATGACCAGAGGCATCATGGGCCCAATGAGCTAGGAATAATTCTCCCTTGTGCTGCCAGTCTAGATCCACCTGTGATACTTTCACCTTGGCAGCTTTGTCTACCTGCTCATTGTTGCGATGCTCCTCATTAGCCCGACTTTTGGGTACGTGTGCATCCACGTGTCGAACCTTCACGGTTAGCTTCTCTACTCGGGTAGCAATGTCCTGCCAAATCTCAGCAGCCCAGATGGGTTTCCCTCTGTGCTGCCAGTTGGCCTTTTTCCAGCGATTCAGCCATCCCCACAGGGCATTAGCTACCATCCATGAGTCGGTGTAGAGAGCCTCGGCCACTTCTCTCGTTCAGCAATATCCAAAGCCAGCTGGACAGCTTGAAGCTCTGCCATCTGACTCGATCCACCTTGTCCCTCGGTAGCTTGTGCAACTCGTTGTGTGGGGCTCTATACAGCAGCTTTCCATTTCCGGTCAGCGCCTATAATTCGGCAGGAACCATCAGTGAAGAGGGCGTATCGTCTCTCAGTCTCCGGTAGCTCGTTATATGGTGGGGCCTCCTCGGCACGTGTCACTTGCTCTTCTTCTTCAGATAATCTAAAAGTCTCACCTTCAGGCCAGTTTGTTATAACCTCCAGAATCCCAGGGCGATTTGGGTTTCTAATACGGGCGTGCTGTGTAATGAGGGCAATCCATTTGCTCCAAGTAGTGTTGGTTGCATGATGCGTAGAAGGAACCTTTCCCTTGAACATCCACCCCAGCACTGGCAGTCGAGGTGCCAGAAGCAGCTGTGCTTCAGTGCCAATTACTTCTGAGGTGGCTTGAACTCCTTCATAGGCGGCCAAGATTTCTTTCTCCATTGGAGTGTAGTTGGCTTCAGACTCTGTAGCTTTGACTTCAGAATCTTAGTGGTCGACCCCGAGTCTTACCAGGCACCTTCTACTAAAGGCTCCAGGACAGGCCATTGTTCCCGGCTGCTGAGTAGAGCACGTTCTTTACCTCTGGTCCCGTCCTCACTGGGCCAAGGGCTACCGCATGAGCGATCTCCTGCTTGATCTGGGCAAAGGCTTGCTGCTGTTCAGGGCCCCAGTGGAAATCATTCTTCTTGTGGGTAACCAGGTAGAGAGGACTCACAATCTAGCTATACTCAGGAATGTGCATTCTCCAAAAGCCTATGGCACCTAGGAAAGCTTGTGTTTCCTTCTTGCTGGTTGGTGGAGACATTGCAGTGATCTTGTTGATTACTTCTGTGGGTATCTGGCGATGACCATCTTGCCACTTGACTCCCAGGAACTGGATTTCTTGAGCCGGTCCTTTAACTTTACTTCGCTTAATGGCAAAACTAGCTTTCAGTAGAATCTGGATAATCTTCTCTCTTTTCTTGAAGACTTCCCTTTCTGTGTTCTCCCACACAATAATGTCATCAATATACTGGAGATGTCCAGGAGCCTTGCTTTTTTCCAATGCAGTCTGGATCAGTCCATGGCAGATGGTGGGGCTGTGTTTCCACCCCTGGGGCAGTCGGTTCCAGGTTTACTGCACACCCCTCCAGGTGAAAGGAAACTGGGGCCTGCACTCTGCTGCCAAAGGAATGGAGAAGAAGGCATTGGCAATGTCGATGGTCGCGTACCACTTTGCTGCTTTGGACTCTAGCTCGTACTGAAGCTCCAGCATGTCTGGCACAGCAGCGCTCAGTGGTGGCGTGACCTCATTCAGACCATGGTAATCCACAGTTAGTCTCCATTCTCCACTGGACTTACGCACCGGCCATATAGGGCTGTTGAAAGGTGAACGAGCCTTGCTGACCACCCCTTGGCTCTCCAGTTTACGAATCAGCTCATGGATAGGAATCACAGAGTCCCTGTCGGTGCGGTATTGCCGACGGTGCACTGTTGCTGTGGCGATTGGTACCTGTTGCTCTTCAACTCTCAGCAGTCCCACAGCAGAGGGGTCATCTGAGAGACCAGGCAAGGTATTCAGTTGTCTGATGCCTTCTGTCTCTACAGCAGCTATCCCAAAAGCCCAACGATATCCTTTTGGGTCTTTGAAATATCCATTTCTGAGATAGTCTATGCCAAGGATGCATGGGGCTTCTGGGCCAGTCACAATGGGGTGTTTTTGCCATCCGTTCCCGGTTAAACTCACCTCGGCCTCCACTACAGTCAGCTGCTGGGACCCTCCTGTCACTCCAGAAATAGAAACGGATTCTGTTCCTACATACCTTGATGGCATCAGGGTGCATTGAGAACCAGTGTCAATCAAAGCCGTATACTCTTGTGGGTCAGATGTGCCAGGCCATCGGATCCACACAGTCCAATAGATCCGATTGTCCCTTTCCTCTGCCTGGCTAGAGGCAGGGCCCCCCTATTCCTGGTCATGGTACACGCTACTCTCTTCCTGTAAATACGTTCCTGAGGTTCCTTGGAGAGGATCAGTCATATCATCATTCCTATCCTGTCTGGAGTTTTGTGCTCAAGAGACTGGAGCATCATTGACTCTAGATGAACTTCTTGTGGTAGGGGTCTCTCTTTTCAGTTCACGTACCCGGGCTGCTAAGGAGGAGGTGGGTTTTCCATCCCACTTCCTCATGTCTTCTCCATGCTCCCGAAGAAAAGACCAGAGGTTACCTCGTGGAGTGTATGTTCTCTCCCTGGCTGGGGGACGCCTGCTCCTAATGGCAGAGACTCTTGTTGGTTCTGGCGAGACGTGGTAAATTTCTTCCTTAAGTTCTTTTTTCAGTTTCTGATGGCCCTCTTCAATCAAGCTTCGGACTTGCTCAGCCAGCCTTGTTTCCACAGATGAGACATGGGTACGAAATGGGGCGGTGACAGTGTCCTCATAAATTCTTAGTTTATTGACTAAGACACCCACCCTGTCCTCGCCTGCCCTCCATTGCAGCATTGCCAGGTAACGGGAGTACATCTCTGGTCCAAGCCGTGCAAATCTCAACCACATCTGCGACGTGCACTGGACTTCATCTGGGCTTTTAGGAAATCTCTCCTCCTCTGAGAAAATGATCTCCAGTACAGCCAATTCCCTCAGGCATGGGATACCTTGTTCCATTGTGCTCCACTTTCCTTGGTGCACCTGGAGATCTTCTTTACAAAGGTATCTGTCCTTCACACTTGTTAGCAGTCGTCGCCAGAGGCTGAGAGTTTCTTGGGTTCTCCCGATCCCCTGGTCAATGACCACATCCCGGGACAGCGATCCCAGTTGCCTGGCCTCACTTCCATCCAGAATGGTGTCATTGGCTGCAGCGTCCCAGATACGGAGCAGCCAGGTCAGGATGGATTCATTTGTCTGGCGGGTGAATTCCCTCCGCAGGTCACGCAGCTCACCCAGGGACAGAGAGCGAGTGATGATCTCTGGCTCTGTCTCTTCTGCTGGGTGCGAAGGTCCTGCTGCATCCTCATCAGTCACTATGCGGACTGATTTGCTCTTTGCTTTCTTCTTCTGAACAGGAGCAACTGCTACGGGTTTAGGCTGTTCCAGTTCAGTGATGGTTTGTGTGGAAATGTGTCGAGGTCTCTTGTGCACCCCGATGAGATGGAGGCTATTACTAGCCCCGAGAGGACGGCTGCAGAAAAGCCTGACAGCCCCAGGCCATGCAGAAGCAACACACGGAGTCGTAGGACGTTGGTTTCAAGGTCCTCAGCCTTGTTTATTTTTTCTTATCTCAAAACCTTTCTTTGAGCCGGGCTGAGGTCCGCTCAGCACGGGCGACAGACAGCTTCTCCCCCGCCCTCTCCCGGCTCTGCGTTCTTATACTGTATCTTACGTGCACATTATTTACAGTTGTGGACCAAGACACATACAGAACACTAAACAGGTGTCTACTGACCTGACCCAATCCCTCTAAATCTACTTGGTGTCATCACCCTTGCACAAGATGGAGACGAAGAAGAAGGAGAAGACTTCGGGGCAACGCCCAAAATCCTCCATCTTGTCTCTGGTCACCCACATTCCAAAATCCCAAGTGCATTGATATTATTACCTTTTATTACCTTCCAGAGTTTGCAATTCTTTCCATAATGTTGGTAATTTCTCCCAGGGACTATAATCAAATCCCTTGTCCGTCTGGGGCTCATGCCAAGGTCTCCAACCCCCCTGTACATTTCTCAAACCCCCCTGTACAGGCTTAGAACCCCCCTGTACAGGTTTTTGTTCGGGTTTTTCAGGATCAGGATTTCCAGGGGAATCTCCCTGGACTCCTACAGAAATGCTGGCATTTTTGGCTTCTTTCTCCTCTGTGACAACCTGCACAGACACAGACGTTGTGGCTTTGCTTGGTGCTTCTTTCTCTTCTGTGGCAGTCTGCGTGGACGTGGGCACTGTTGCCTTGATTTCGGTTCCTTTCTCCTCTGTGGCAGTCTGCGTAGATGCGGACACTGTTGCCTTGACTCTGTGACAGTCTGTGTAGACTCGGGCACTGTTGCCTGGCTTTTGCTTCCTTTTTCCTCTGTGACAATCTGTGTGGACACAAAGGCTGTTGCTGTGCATTTGGTTCTTTTCTCTTCTGCCTCAAGAAGACGCTGCACTACATCATGTACATCATGGAGTGTTTTGTTTCTAAGCATGGTGCGGGCTGTGCAGAGAAGACAAAGCAGCACTAACAACAACATTGTGCTATCCTTGGTATCCAGAGAGAACTCAATATTTTCAAAAACTGCTGTATCAGGTTTGAAAGACTGGAAAAAATCATTTTTTACCCCTCCCCACTGTGGCTGGGTGAGATTGTTGAGACCCCAAACAAAACATCCTAGACTGGAACAAGTAAACAAAATTGAGTACATATTCCGAATTGTGCTCATTGCCTCGGAGGTTATCATGCAATAGACATAATAGATCAATAAAGCAATTTTAGTGCCATACCCTGGTTTACATAGGAGCATTAAGATCTGTAGATACTGCCCCATGTACAGAAAGATGTACCTAGAGAGCTAGGTACAAGACACATGTGAACATGCTGAGCATCATAGTGAACAGGTGTCTTTTTTCCCAATACAAAATTGTAATTCTGACTTTTCTCAGTACCTCTTGCCCCACATTGGGCCTCAAAAATATGTGCTGGTTTGAAAGCAAAACCACTGAAGGACTCCAAGTCAGAAACAGAATTTAATAAGAGGAAAAGAATATAAAGGAAAGTAAAATAAAATCAAAGTAATAGTACAAAAAAAAAAAACAACCCACTGACAGAGTCAGAATACAACCTGACACCCTGTTAGGGTGGTAGTGGCAGTCCAGATGCGATGGTCTTGTCAAAGCACTGATTCCTGTAGAAACGTCTGGTAGCTCTTGTCTCCTCTGGGAGTCCAGTGGATAAAAGCTACCTGTGCTGTCCCAAACCCTGGATTTATCCAGGTGGGAATGCTTGGCTCCTCCCCCTGGGCGGAGCATCTCACAATGGGGGTGATCTCATTCTCTGAGTCATGCAGTGGGTCCTTGGTGGCCCATTAAACAGAGATAACTCCCGGAGGGAGTTATCTATGAGTCATGTGGCAAGGCATTGTTAGGCTCGTTAACAGAAGATAAGGGAAACACTGCCCCACCTTGGCTCCAACGGCTCATGGGGATAGAATACATACCTTGGGCACAATTTACATTGTAACTAGGGCACTTCCCCTGCGATATCAAGTGGGTACTCAGTATGTATCAAATATATAAATCCAAGTATGCACTCAACTTCTTTTCTTACAGGCAAAATCTCAGAACATCTCCAAGACCTTTATTTGCTATGATCATGAGATATGGATGAAGAGCATTGCTTAAAAGCAGATATGTCTGGCTTTTGTATTATTGTTTGGTTCATTTGTAGCATAAAAAATTCACCCCAACAGCACTGATATTTTCTTAAGATTCATGGGTTTTATATTGCTGTTCACAATGGCATATCTGGAATAGGTAAAATGTACACATCAGGCTTTTTTACCTTGAGACATAGAATAGATGAAGAAAGTCTGTGCAGCTGCATTTAAAGCAGGAAGATAAATGTGGCATATGTGTCAGATGGAAAAACCTTATGACTTGGGAGCTGTGAACTCTGATTTAGCAGTCAGTGGCAGTTCTGTCTGAAAGCAGCATCTCTACTTGCTGTAGCAGTGGTTGGGTGTGAGGAAGCGAGTGTCAGTCAAAGACCAAAATAAGCATGAGCTCCCTACAAGTGTAGGCTAGAAATGCTGTATCTTACCTACATCATCATGTGAATGAATAACACATGATGCCTTTCAGCATCCCTGTGCTGCATTTTAACATCAGTCTTTTCCCTCTTGTTTTTCTATGGTAATTTTTATAACCTCAGGAGATTGTGTCTGAAGCTCAGTGTCAGCTTCAGATCTCAGTGATCTCTTTCAAGGGCATGTTAAGCATGAGTAGCAGTCATGGAGGATTAATTTGGGAACCAAAATATAATGAACTAGAAAAATATCTCAGCAATTTGTCAAGTCTGGCATAACAAAGCTAAGTTTTCAGCAGAGGAAGGTATTCATTGCTATAAACTGTATCAAGATTCCAGGATCCAGAATGTTTTTGAGCTAGTTTGTAGTTTTGGAAGAGTTAAGATTGTTCTCTTACATATCTTTTAAAGGAAGAATGCTTACCTTGCTTAAAGTACCACAGGCAAATATTCCGTGTTTGATGTCACTTTAACCTGCCTGTCCCAGTGCAGCCACCAGCTCTGTCACCACACAGGATGTGGAGCTGGCAGCAACCCTGTGACCTGCAGCAGGAACCAGTACGGTTGCCTCAGGTCACTTCCTGCTTTTTCTCCAGTACTGATGCATGAAGAGCTGTAAATTTAGTAAGAGGCATGGACACTTTCAAAATCTCCCAGAGGAAAATTGATTCTGCTCTCAGACATGTGACTTAAATTCTTATTGCCGAAGAATTTTTTGTTCTTTTGGCCAATCCACTTGCTCCAACACCAGAGTCCATGAGCAGAAATCCCTGAATTATAGCAGTCATCAACTCTTAGCATAGAATGAAGAATGAATACATCATAAATTAATGAAAAAACCATGAAACCAAAGGTAGTCAGTGTAAGAGGAACATGCTTTTCAGTATACTCTGGCGTACCTTCCAGCACTGGAAGGTGGCTTATGAAAAACAGGGAGAGCTACTTTTCACAAAGGCAGGTGGTCACAGGACAAATAGGAACAGTTCCAATGAAAAGAGGAGGGATTTAGATTAGGTGTTAGGAAGAAGTTCTTCCTTCCATCTGTGAGGGTGGTGAGACACTGGAAAATATTGTCCAGAGAAGCTGCAGATGCCCCATCCCTGGAAGTGTTCAAGGCCAGGCTGGATGGGGCTCTGAGCAACCTGGTCTAATGGAAGGTTTGAATTATATAATCTTTAAGGTCCTTTCCAATCCAAACAATCCTATGATTCTGTGGTACATATTTGCCTTTTCTTTTTCATGTCTTTATCAAGGAGTGTGGACTACAAGTTCATGTATAATGGCTTTTCCTAAAGGTACCTACATAGGATTCTTAGCTGTGGGTCTCTTTTTTTGTCCCTTCTCCTCTCACCTTCCCCAAGTACGATCATAGGTAGTATTGTAATGTAATCAAAGTGTTATGTACTAGCATTACCTAATGTCTCATTTTCTTTTTTTGTGTGTGTCTTTTTAAACAGGAGGATGGACAGAACTGAATTTTAGGGCCTAACTCCTGATGGGATGGATTTTATCTTAGCAGGACTTTGTGAAGATTGGGGCAGTGAGCAAAGAAACAGCCACTGGCTTCAGAATCCATGATCCCTGAGCAGGCAAAACAACCTCTAGCAAAGGGAAAAAGGCGGCAGCAGCAGCAGCAAACTCGACCTTCCAACAGCGATGGGGATGAGGATGTCTTTGTGTTTGAGGCAAATGAGGCTTGGAAGGATTTTCACAGCTCTCTTCTTCACTTCTTTGAAGCTGGAGAGCTCTGTGATGTTACACTGAAGGTGATACTTGTCACATATCCATCCACTGCATGTATCAGTCTGAAGATAAGGCTGGAGATAAGTGTGTTGGGAGGTGGCTGTGAATATTGGCAGGAGTGTGGAAGCCACAGAATACCTATTGGATCTGAGGCATCTCTAGAGATGCTCATATTTTTTTTTCTTATTTAGGAAGTTTACAGCTGAAATTTAAACACTTAAAATATTGACAATCCGAGAGAGGAAGTACGTAAGTTTGACCTCATCCAGCTGGCCTTCTAAGCGAGTTCCCACTGTTGGTCACTCATCACTGTGTAGTTCCAGCTCCTTGCAAGCCTCTTTGTTCTCTAAATACTTTCATCCCCAATTTTACCTCCATGTCTGCATTTTGTGTTGTTCTGCTAGATTCTTCTCAGCAAACAGGATTTCTGGAACAAATCTTAACCTTCAGCATTCTTCAAAGAAAGGAAGAAAAAAACCCCAGACAGTTGTGTTCTACAGCTGATCAAAGAATAAAGGAAGAGAGGGGGGAAGCAAATTTTAGGATTCTTGAATAAAATTGCTTTAATGCACTATTTGTAACTCTGCTGTATATTACTTATATCCTGATCACAATAAATTTGTATTTAGCATGCATAGAAGTGGGTGCCAGAACCTTTGAAAATTATATAGCTAAAAAACTTAATAGTGCAAGATAGTTATTTAAGGAATAGTGATGAAGCACAGTTCCTAAACCAAGAACAAATGACAGATGCCTTTACAAGTGGTTAGCCTGTTACTTTGACTGTTGGATATGAACAGGGAAAATCCTTGACAGATGTCTGTGCCTGGTGTTACCAGCTCTCCTCATCCCTTTTCTTGTTGACCTCATTCTTATCTTCCTTTCTTTCCACCTACCCTTGCAAAAATAAAGGCAGAAAGTCTTGTTTTATAAACACAATTAAATGCATATTCCTGCTAGGGAAACTTGCCTTGGAAAAAACACTTTACTGGGGCTGTAGTTTAACTTCCCCTAAGTTAGGCTTGTATTAATGTTCATTTGCATGATCTGTGTGGGGTTATTTGGGTAATTTAAAAATATTAGATGGCACGACTTGGCTTCCAGTGAAGGTTAGAGCAACCCATGGACATCTTATTGTATGGCTTCCTAAATCAGGGATTTTCAAGTAATTGCTAACTATGTACTTGAATTAAAATTTTCAGGGGGGGGCTTAATTTTTCTTCCTGTAGTGCTCAGGCCTCACTCATGTTTTAAGAATAATCAGGTCTCTACTGAAATTTCTGCTTTTCTGTGTGACCTGAGTTAGTGAGCAATTCTGTTGTTGCTGTCATCAAACCAATTATTGTTTTAACTCCTGGCTTTTAAAATATGATAGTTAGTAACTGGAGGGGAACTGTTTTCAAAATAGTGAGAACATGCTAGATAACTGGTGGAAGGCGTCCCTGCCAATGGCAGGGGGTGGAATGAGATGACCTTCAAGGTCCCTTCCAACCCAAACCATTCTGTAATTTAAAATCAAGCAGATTTGGATAACATAGTAATACCACTTAATTCAAAAGAAAGGTTTAATTAGAGAGTGGGATGATGGGCAGAATAAAAGTGGAGGTAAGGATGGCCTGGGAGCTTTCCCTCATAAAGCAGACCACTGTAGCATCTTTCTGTATCAGTACTGTAGTTGGAGTGCTGGTGCTGTAAGAGTGATAAGCTGTGGGAGCACACAGGAAGACTCCCTCTGCTCCAAGGAATTAAATTCCGGAATTTCACCTACTCTCCTACTGCTGTCATATGAACAGTCTGAGAAGGCTGTTAGAAGGTGGAGAGTGGCAGATGAATACCATCTGCTTTTCTCCTGGTGGTTTGCTTTTTGTTCATTTGGTAAGTCTGAATTGTTCCTTCTGGGGTGATCTGAAGTAATCACACTGAACCATCCATCTTTTCCTCTTTTTTGATCTGCATTCTCTTGCTTGTGTGTTTGCTTTCTGCACTCAACTCGCTGCTCACCAGGTGGGTTATACTTGTCTTGATCATACTCTTTAAAAAGGTAGAGCAATTGAGTATGGAATCAGAGCTAGAAAAAAATCCAAATTATCCTTTATAATTTAGTATCCTTTTGGTTTTTTAAGTGCACAACAGCTCTCTGTAACACCTTCATCTGAAAATGAGCATGTAATTTGAGTCCATCAGGGGAACTGGTTGCTTATGTCAGCCAGCCATCCCTTCATGTTAGTGCAGCGTGCCAAAGGCTGTAAGAAAGCACTCCTGGAACACAAATAAACAGTGGATTGATCATTTACCTTCAATACTTAGATTCTTTTTCAATGTAGTGGGATTATAGAATTTTGTATGTCAAGAGCTTATTTTACATTTTCTGGTCAGAATTTTGAGAAATACCTTTTCTTTATGGGGAGCACACTGTCCTTTGTGAGTAAACATTCCAAAAATATTGAAGTGATTGGTAACTTTTAATAACCCCTGAAATAGCTGTTATTCTTATATTTTACATAAATTTGCTTCTGTAAACATCAATTCCTCGACAGTAATAAAAGTCCAGAAATCTGAATTAAGTAGTTTAAAAATGTCTCTTTCTAATTTCCCCCCTTAAACTCTCTAAGTACATATAAAACAAGTGTCTAGCAGTCTCCTCCTGTCTCCAGGGTGCATCTAGCATATTTCTAAGGATGCTTCATAAGGCTTTTAAAGAAAGGCGAGTTCAGTGCATCAGAGCTGTTATATCCTTGTGTTACAGCTTTGCTCTGTTCTCATAGCCAAGCTACAGCTTAGAATTCCTTGGGATGCTTGGATGTAAAGTGTCAGAAGTACAAGACAAATGGTGTTAATTTGTGTGGACAAAATACAGACAAAACACATGGAGTCCAGAATTCTTATTTCAGCTTCATTGTTCCTGCTTTCACAGCCAAAACTGACGTTCCAGTAAAACATTGGGGGTTATTTTGTTCTTTCCTCTTTCAGGTGGGTTCAAAGCCAATCCCCTGCCACAAACTAGTGCTGGCTTGCATCATCCCGTACTTCTGAGCCATGTTTCTTTCGGAGATGGCCGAAGCCAAGCAGAAGCTGATCGAGATCAGGGACTTTGACGGCGATGCCATCAAGGACCTGGTGAAGTTCGCCTACTCCTCGCGGCTCACGCTGACGGTGGACAACGTGCAGCCCCTGCTGTACGCTGCCTGCATCCTGCAGGTGGAACTGGTGGCCAAGGCCTGCTGTGAGTACATGAAGCTGCACTTCCACCCCTCCAACTGCCTGGCGGTGCGGGGGTTTGCTGAGAGCCACAACCACATTGACCTGATGGACATGGCCGATCAGTTCGCCTGTGAGCATTTCACAGAGGTGATGGAGTGCAAGGACTTTGTCAGCGTGTCACCGCAGCACCTCCATAAACTCCTGTCCTCCAGTGACCTGAATATTGAAAATGAAAAGCAAGTTTACAATGCTGCTATCAAGTGGCTGCTGGCCAATCCACAGCATCACGCTACGTGGCTGGATGAGATCCTTGCACAGGTAGGGCAGACCAAGGCACCAAGTGCCTGTCTCATCACTGGTTTAGTTGTGTACTCAGCTCTTTGTACTTGGGTAGACCTCAAGGTGAAAAATGCTCTTAGCTTTTGGTGCCTCATCCTGTATTCAGAGTTGGGAGTTGACAGTGGAAGCAAGTTAGAGTTCTTAAATATCAGAGAGAAGTGATATTCTCCTGTTCCTGTAGAGAGAAGAGTACTCACGTTATGCTCGTGGCTGGGAGGTGGGGAACCAACAAAAAGCTACATCTGTGGTTGAGCAGAAATGTTTTATACTGACACAAACCAGAGAGAATATACAGCCATCACTTCACTTGGCTTGCCACTCCTACAGCCTGATATGCTCGCTGCCCTTGCTGTTACGTATTTGTACTTAAGAAAGGAGGCAAAGCTGTTGAGTTTTCTTACATGGCTAGGAAGGGAAACTCAGAGTTGTGTCACATCAGGTTGTGTCACAGGATTTGAGACAGGTGTAGAGAGCCTGTACTGGGAAGGATTTGCATGCCATGCGCTGCAAAATATTCCATGTGTCTTAGCAGGTGGTTGGCTGGGCAGGTTTAGTTGTCAGTGAACTCCAGCTTGATTATTTGCCATTTGGCTGAATTGGTAATATTGGCATTATGTGAGTAAGGAGAGGTCCACTGAGGTGCTGCTGTCATTGTCTTCATGAATAATTTTTCACATTTCCTAGGAAAATATCACAATGGCCTGTTAGTGGTCTTCCAAAAACCTTCAGTCTCATCTAGATTAGCATGAGGGTTTTGGTACAAAACCCCCTTCTTTATTATGCTATACTTAGACTTACAGGCAACATAATTAAAGATTTTTTAAAAGAAATTTATACTTATTGCTCAGTTGTGCTAGCAGATGAGAGTAACAGTTTTCTTCTGGTGATGGAAACCAGCCACTAGATTCAAGCAAAGGAAAAGTAAACCCCTTCTTGTAAATATGGGTTATTTGCCAGAGCATATGGAGCCATCAGTTGACTTGGACATTACTGCTAGCAGAAGACATGCCTGGACTTCTAGACTGTGATTATCCATGTCAAATTCAGCCTTATGGGTTTCACTGTTATAATGAGGTTCTGAATTTAACAGCCTGGAGTTCTTACCACATCACCAACCTTAGGGGCCTGTCAGCAAGGCTACAGTGGTGCTTTAAAGTAGCCTCAAAGAAGCTGGGCCAAAATAAAGGAAGAAGAGGGACTGAAAGCAAGGAGGTGAAGAAGAACAGGTAGAAACATGCTTGCTTCAAGACAGGGATGCTTGTCAGTGCTGTAACAGCCCCATCCTGCTGCTCTGAGAAGCACTGGAGCTACTGGACTTCTGCACCATTGCTGTTGAGCCAACTGAGAGCTGCTTGACAGTGTTGACTCCAAACCTTCGGAAGTCAGGTGGAGATTTGCTTCGTTTCCCCCCAGTAACATCTGTCCCACCTTTGCCTCTGATTGTACTTTGTATTCTGCACTCTTTGTCTTACAAAGGAGGATGAAAGGTTTGCTGAAATAAATGGCAGGAAGGATTTAGAGAAGGAAGCAATTAGCTCTCAATATTTATTACTTTTTTTTAAGCTTGAGGCCTGTCAAGTCTGCCTTAGAGAAAGGTGTTACTGCACTAGCAGTACCTCCTTCATGGACACTTAGTTCGTGGTGATTGTTTCCTTTGTGACTTGCCACCCAAAGAAAACAAACCACTTTAGCACGAGCCCTCTTACACTGGCGTAGCAGTGAGCTGGAGATTCACACCCAACAGCAGACTGACCTGACAAAGCCCTGGTAAAGCCACGGGTGCTGCCTGCATCACGCCGGGCACATGCACGTGCAGCACGGGCAGCAGCTTGTCTCCTTCCTCAGCACAGCCTGGGCCAAGGGACGCTTCTCCAGTGTGGCTGAAATGCAAAGGGTTGTAGCAAACATTACGACCGAAAGGAGCTGTTCATGTTGCTGTTGTCTGCAGGAACTCTGAGAGCTGCTCTCCTTGCTGAGGAGCGCGGGGCTGCCGGCCGGCTCCGGAGCTGCCGGCCGGTGCATGCGCAGCGCTGCATGGGGACACTCAGCAGTTCGGCCACTGTGTCCAACTGTGTTCATTTCTGTGTCAGGTACGGCTGCCTCTCTTGCCCATTTGTTTCCTTATGGGTGTTGTGGCAAAGGAAGAGATTGTCAAGCAGAATCTAAAATGTAGGGATTTGCTGGATGAAGCAAGGAACTACCACCTTCACCTGAGCAGCAGGGCAGTGCCTGACTTTGAGTACTCCATTCGCACAACACCAAGGAAGCAGACTGCTGGTAATTAAATGTGTGTCTGGTTACCCAGTAGGGAGTGGTGTGGAGAAAAGGCAGCACATCTGTGAAGGCGTCTTGATATCGAGCAAGCATAGCTTGATATTGAGGGTTGTTCGTGACAATGCAAAATTGGGAAAGCCATCATGTACCTCTCTGGTATTTTGCTGATGTACTGCATTTTCCTAGCAGAACTTTAGCAGTCATTTTCTTTCTTTAAAGCATTAATAATTTATCCTGATTGGCTCTATCTGTATTAAAGCCAGAGCTGTTACATATGTTATGACCAGGCAATCTGTTCAAAGCTGTACAGAAAACAGTGGACAGTTACCTTTTGGTGTTGAAGGTTGAGCTAACTTCTAAAGTCTTTGACTAACCTACATCAAAAGTGAGGTATGAATGTTGGCCACAGATCGTAATTTCTACATCATTATATTTAACAAACAATGGATTTATCTGCTTAAGCCAAATCACAGAAAGCATATTTAAAATATGCATTGTTTCTACAAGAGCATAAATAGCTGATTGCTATATCATGTCAAGCAAAGGCCAAAATCCAGCATCCAGTTATGAAGGGCAATGACTGTGTTCCTTGAAGTGAAATACAACTTCCCCCGAATGACGTAACTTTCAGTTTGCTCTGCTGTGCAGCTGTTTTGCCCATCCTCCTGCTAGTTCTGTAGGAACCTGTTTTGTGTTCTGCAGGTGTGCTGTTCTGTGTCGGTGGCAGAGGTGGATCAGGTGACCCCTTCCGCAGCATCGAGTGTTACTCCATCAGTAAGAACAGCTGGTTCTTCGGCCCTGAAATGAACAGCAGGAGGAGGCACGTGGGGTGATCTCCGTGGGAGGTCAGTGACCCTATTCAGGCAACCCCAGGCAAAAGGCACTTGTTTGTTCCTTTTGCTCAGTTGGTACTTTTACTAGCTGCACAAGAAGTAAACAAATTGCTTAATTGATGGATAGTCTTCAGTTTAGTAAAGCTTCTCCCCCTTGAAGGAGTGTTTGGTCTTGAGCCAGTCTGAGACTGTGCTTATGGAAAAGACATTACTGGGAACTGACAGAGTTGGGCTGTTCTGACTTGGGAAGGCTCCATGGAGACCTTATTGTGGCCCTTCTGTACTTTAAAGGGAGCTTATCAGAAAAATGAAGACGGGTTTTTTAGTGGGGCCTGTTGTAACAGGACAAGAGGTAATGGTTTTAAACTAAAAGAGGGTAGATTTAGACTGGATATGAAGCAGAAGTTCTTTAGAATGAGGTTGGTGAAAACCTGGAACAGGTTGCCCAGAGAGGTGGTAAATGTCCTATTTCTGGAAGTGTTGAAGGACAGACTGGATGGTGCTCTTAGCAGCCTGAAAAATGAGAATGTCCGTGCTCATTGCAGAGGGGCTGGACTAGATGACCTTTAAAGATTCCTCCCAGCCCAACTGTACTGTACATAGCCTCTTGCCTTAAGCAGGTGATTGACTTTTTAAAAATCCATTTCCAAAGAAATGGCCTTGCACAGCAGTCACCCAGAATTTGCTAGCACTCATACTGGCTCCCTTCCTACTTAAATCTATCCTGGAAAGTTACTAAGACCATAACTCTTCCAAGAGCAGACCTAGCTTTATTTTTTGGTCTCCATCTTCTGAAAATAGGTCTGTGCAGTCCAGAGCAGCTTAGCACCAATAATGCGGCTTTCTCTTGTATGTGGCAGCCCCTCTGTTGCTGCAGTAGAAGATAATTCTTCTCCATAGAAAATCAGGAGAGACTGGTACATGTGTCCAAACTGATTTGACCTGTAGTACTTAAATTATGGCAAGATTTTTTTTGTCTGCATAATCTCAAGCTTTGTGTGTAAAAGTTCACATTAGAACAGATTCCTGGTTGAGTACAGTATATAAAACGCTGATATTGAAAAAGTTAAAAATGTTAACCTTTATTTGACTTCTTTGTCTCCACATAGGCAGGGATATTATATAAGTGAAAGCTGAAACGTTGCCAAGCAATCTCTGTATCAAAAGATGTCTGTGTGTTCAGGTAAAGTCTACGCAGTAGGTGGACATGATGGAAATGAACACTTAGTTTAGAACATGGAAGTATTTGATCCTCTCACAAACAAGTGGATGATGAAGGCATCAATGAACACAAAGAGGTAAATGTGTCCCACGCTCCAAGTTGTAATAAGTATAATAGATAAATTCGTGTGGATTTAAGCTACTAATAAGAAGCTACCCGAGAATGCCTCCAAGATTCCAAAGTTCCTAAACACATTTACAACTGTAACAACAAGGCAGAGCAAGAAGATGGCCCAGCCATTAAGAGTGGACCCTCACTTCACAGCTCTTCAACATTCGATACCGATCTTGGTGGAGATCCTGGACGATCAGACCAGCCCTCCCAAGATGAATTTCGGAAGAAACTATCTAGCAACCTTTTCATGCAGACAGGACTCTTTTGGAAACACAGCATAACTGGACTTTCAATAGACTTAGCCTTAGGGTAAAAAAACTGTATAAAACCCACAGGCTGAAACATAGCAGTGTGGCAGAATTCGGAGGGTACTTTTGTACCGCCACTCTGTCCACCCAACTCTCGATCGATTGTTGTCCCATTTTTATTGTGGCTTTAATTTGGTGTTGGAAATTTCGCTAATAAACCCCGTTATTTTTAAATTGGCTTATACTCATTTATAACAGATTTGGTGCTGTGACTCGGATACAATTTGGCTGCGGAGGAGTCCCTTTGCACGGGGGGCGCCCTGCCGGTTTTTCGGCGGCCCGGCAAAGCAGGAAGCCCCTTCGCACCTATTGTATTACGAACCCAAAAATTAGATAAAAGCGCCACAATAAAAAGGGAAAGGTCCTGGATCCAAGGAGTAGTAGAGAACCCGGGAAAAGACAGGGAAAGGTCTTTTCGGAGCCGCGGCAACAATTTTTCACTCATAAAATATTCTCCGTGCATGAAGATCTCCAAGCAGGAAAATTGCTGTAAGTACTGCCTGGTTGAGTGGGTGTGATTGAGTGGGTGAATGAGACGTGGCCTGGCCACGAAATGAGAATGGACCTGAAAAGCCGCAGTTCCAAATTTCCCGCGAGGGGTTTGGTCGGCTGATGGGGAAGCGAATCGGGAAAGCTCGTTCACTCATCAAAGCCCAGATTCAGGGGAGTCTGGGGGAATCGATCACAGAAGCAAAAAGAGGAAGGATATGTTCCTTTTGGGTTCAGGAAATTGGTAAACTCTTTTTGCTACGGGCTGGTAAGCCCAGGACGCAAACCGAAGATTCTTTCCTCGGACGAACAGACCCCCGGTTCAGCTCACCGGACGGGTAAGTAAGCCGAACGATTCGGGACCCGGTTTGCAATTTGAAACAGTCAGGGAGAGGATTCCTGCTCTTAGCCAGAGCTAAGGCTAAGAAAGAATTTAGCATTGCGATCCATTACCAAAAGGTAAAGTTTTTTGGTTTTTTTTTTAAAAAAAAAAAAAAAAAAAAAAAAAAAAAAAAGAAATGGGGCAAGGGAAGAGTAAACATCAGAAAGAATCAGAGAAAAGGCATGCTCTCAGAAAAGGAAAAGGTACCTTCGAAATCCCACCAGAAAGTTCACTGGGATAGATCTTAGAGCACTGGGAAGAGTGCCCCTCTTTGAAAGGTAAGTCAAAGGAAAAAATGACTTATTACTGTATCAAAGTTTGGGGGGGTAAGGAAATAAAAAAACATGTGATCTGGCCAATATTCGGCACATTTGAAAAGTGGATATGCAAGATTCTTTGCAGCTATGTAGAAAGAAAAAAATCAGTAACCTGCGAGGAAAGAGAGTATGCTCAGGTATAGTTAGAAGCCAGAGCAGGACTGTTTGCACTAAGAACTCAGAAGGGAACTTCAGAAAAAAAGGATGAATGGGATCCACTAGAATTTCTCCCTCCCTTTGTATCAGCAACCCCCTTTGTTCCTCCGGGACCTGTTAACCAGCCTGTGCCTGCCTTGGGTCCTTTGCAGGGGGCTCAGTTCATAGGACCGGGTCAAGCCACTTCCCTCCCTCCCTTTAATCTCTGGGGAACGTCTCAACTGCCTGCCCCGCTCCTATCCCTGCCTCCAGAAAGAACCCCAGATCAGGAACCCCTTCCCATACCTTTAGATGCACCATCAAAATGGGTAGCGCCGTCTCCACAAATTCCAGGGGCGCAGTACCAGCAAGCGGCAGAACTACAAGTCCCGAAAGCCTCCTCGCAGACTCCGCCTTTCCCACAGCCACAAGAAGCAGTTTCCCCCTGGGCAAAAGCCCCGATTTCTCAGCCACTTGTTCCCCCGTAGCCCACGGGAGCCGGAAAAACAGCTCCAGCGGGTTCTCCTCCAGCTAGCAGGACTCGGAGAAGGGCCAAGCTCATGAGTGAAGGGGGGAGTGAAAATGAGGAAGACAAACATAACCTCTTCCCTTTACGGGAAATCCCTACCGCACCCGGAGTTATCGGATTCGTAAATGTTCCACTTAACACAGGAGATGTGAGAGCTTTTAAGAAAGAAATGGGGCGATTATTAGATGACCCATTCGGAGTAGCAGAAAGGCTGGAGGACTTTCTGGGAAGTAGCATATACACCTATGAGGACCTTATGTCCATCTTAAGGGCACTATTCAACCCCGAAGAAAGAGATTTAATCCGACAGGCTGGGATCCGAGACTGGGATCGCCGTAACCCCCAAAGTACACCCGGAGACCTAAAATGGCCTAGCCAAAACCCGGGACAGAGTTCCCAGACTGAGGAAGGTAGACGGAACATGATAGACCTCAAGAATATAATTATCCAGGGAATACGGGAGGCAGTGCCAAGGGGACAAAATATTAGTCGGGTGTTTGGGGAATGCCAAAGAAAAGAAGAATCTCCCTCAGATTGGCTGGACCGACTCCGGAAAAGCCTACAGGTATATTCTGAGACAGACCCTAATTCCCCTATTAGAGAAGTGTTGTTAAAAACCCAATTTGTTGCAAAGTCTTGGGAAGACATAAGAAAAAAATTAGAAAGAATAGAAAACTGGCAAGACAAAAACTTACAGGAATTACTAAGGGAGGCTCAGAAGGTATACATGAGGAGAGACGAGAAAAATCAAAAAATACAGGCCAAAGTTCTTGTTGAAGCTGTGAGAGAAGTACAAAAGCAAGAGAAGAGCTGAGAACAGGTAGGAACAACGCAGAGAAAAATGGACCGGCCAAATAAGAACCCAGGGCCAAAAGGAGAACCCCCAGAATGTTATTATTGCAAAAAGAAAAGTCACCTAAAAAGGGATTGTAGAAAAAGAATAAATGATGAGAAAATTTTTCAGGAAGATTAGGGGTGTCAAGGGCTTTTTATTTTGGGGACCACATCATCAAATGAGCCCTTGGTAAAGCTAAAAATAGGTCCCCAAAAAGAAGTGGTAACATTTTTAGTAGATACAGGGGCAGAGAGAAGCACAGTACAGAGACTGCCCAAGGGCTGTTTCAAAAGTGAGGATAAAGTAACAATAGTTGGGGCAAAGGGAGATCCATTCAAAGTATCAATAATTAAAGATGTAGAGATTGAATCAGATAGTAAATTTTGCATAGGGAATTTGCTTCTGGTAGAAGAAGCAGACTATAATTTGTTAGGTAGAGACATGATTATAGCACTGGGGATAAATCTGATAGTAAAAGATTCGCAATTAGTAGTAAGCCTATACAAACTGACTACTGAAGATGAAGACAAAATTAATCAAAAGGTTTGGTGCTCTCAAGGAGAAGTGGGGAGATATAAATTTTTATTGGTAATAGTGGACAAATTAACTCACTGGGTAGAAGCCTTCCCTAAGGCAAGAGCTACTGCCCAGACAGTATCAAAAGTATTGCTAGAAGAAATTATCCCTCGCTATGGGATAATAGATCATATCGATTCTGATCAGGGAACACATTTCACCTCCAAAATTATCAAACAGACTACAGAAGCTCTAGGAATTTGATGGCAATACCACACCCCTTGGCACCCCCAAAGCTCGGGGCAAGTGGAAAGAATGAACCAAACGTTGAAGACTCAACTGTCCAAATTAATGATAGAAACAAAGATGTCTTGGGTGAAGTGTCTTCCTTTAGCTCTTTTGAACATAAGAACTATGCCTCATTCAAAAACGGGGTTGTCACCGTTTGAAATGCTCTATGGAATGCCTTATAAACATGGAATGCCTGTGGGACACCCTCAAATAGAGGATACCCAGATTCAACCATACCTAATTGCCATAAATAAGAATTTACAAGATCTACGAAAACAAGGGCTCATTTCTCAAAGTACCCCTTTGGGGTTTGCAATACACAAAATAAATCCGGGTGATAAAGTCTTAGTAAAAACCTAGAAAAATATACCTCTGGCACCTCACTGGGAAGGTCCCTTCACTGTTCTTCTCACCACAGATACAGCAATTAGGACGGCAGAAAAAGGGTGGACCCACGCTTCGAGAGTGAAGAAGGTAGACCCACAATACACTACTCAGAAATGGAGAGTGACCTCATCACCTGGAGAGCTGAAAGTCAGGTTGCAACGACACCGATGAATGAGGGGGATCAGATAAGGTGTGAAAGACCGGATTGTGAATGTTTTCCCTTTGTTCACTTCAAGTGTGTATATTGTAAATTGATTTGGGTTGCTCACTGCAATAGGGGGGCGTAGGCCAAAAGGATTATGTACCAACTGTTTAGAAAAAGAACAAAAAGAGACTAGCCATTTCTTAGTAATTGCCACTAACTTGAGTCTATTGGAGTTAGATTCTCCAGAATGGTATTATATATATAAAAAGGGGACAAAAGGGCAATTGGACGCTAAAGTTGAAGTGCTCAAAGTCGAGTGCAGAAAGACAATCAAAGTACCTTGCTGGTCCGATACAATCAAGTTGTCCCGGTGGAGTGCCTTTAAAAAAGGTTTGCAGCTCGGACTGACAGGACTCCAGAAACATATGCCTGCTGCCGAGAAGATGGATTACCCCGCCGCGGGCTGCTACCCCGTGGGCGAAGGGAAAGGCAGAGGCATGTTGTGGTAGAAAGTCCTCGTAGTCTTGAGCCGAGAGACAGGGGGACCCCCCCCCAAGAGCCCACAGAGGCTGACCCTCAGGAAGAGACGTGAACTATGGCTAAACATGGCACCAGAGAAAACCTGAAGTATCAAGAGCATTATGATTGTCCCAAAGATAAGGGAAAAGGGTATTATTTCTTTTATGACACTCAATACTAAATTTGTGAATCAGAAAAAGGGGTAGAATGCCACGACTCAAAGGCAATTACTAAAGAAGGGCAATCCAACACACACACGAATTTATTTAGGTAAATAAAAAGGTGGGGGACTGTAATAAGTATAATAGATAAATTCGTGTGGATTTAAGCTACTAATAAGAAGCTACCCGAGAATGCCTCCAAGATTCCAAAGTTCCTAAACACATTTACAACTGTAACAACAAGGCAGAGCAAGAAGATGGCCCAGCCATTAAGAGTGGACCCTCACTTCACAGCTCTTCAACATTCGATACCGATCTTGGTGGAGATCCTGGACGATCAGACCACCCCTCCCAAGATGAATTTCGGAAGAAACTATCTAGCAACCTTTTCATGCAGACAGGACTCTTTTGGAAACACAGCATAACTGGACTTTCAATAGACTTAGCCTTAGGGTAAAAAAACTGTATAAAACCCACAGGCTGAAACATAGCAGTGTGGCAGAATTCGGAGGGTACTTTTGTACCGCCACTCTGTCCACCCAACTCTCGATCGATTGTTGTCCCATTTTTATTGTGGCTTTAATTTGGTGTTGGAAATTTCGCTAATAAACCCCGTTATTTTTAAATTGGCTTATACTCATTTATAACAAAGTCCTACTCTGTGATGTGCCACTTCTTGCTGATGCTGAAAAACATCCTGTCTGTCCTGCCTTTTTGGGGGGTTTTCAGACTGTTCTATTTCTAGGAATTTCTTTCCCCTAGTTTGGAACTTTATGCTATGAATGTACTACCCTTCTGTCCTTTTTTTGGAGGAGCTGGCTTCTGGACCAGGGACCTCTGCTACCCCAGCTATGCTTGCATTCTGGTATCCAGGACCTTTCTGCTGAGCCCAGTAAACAACTTGGAACTGATGAATTGGTCCTATGGGGGTTTTGCTCTTTTTAAGAATGAGCAAGATAACTGCCAGCATAACATGAGAAGTGAAATACTTCATAGTTAAAATAAAAAAAAGTGAAATACTACACCAGGAAACAAATAGCTGCCTATGTTTTTCACACAAAAGGCCAGAAGCATGCAATCTGAAAGTCAAGTCCTCAAAAACATTGAGGACTTTTTTGCCTTGACATTTAAGATTCTTTTAAGGAGTTACTGGACTCACAGATTTATAATTTTTTGTTTCTGCTGTTATTTAAATCAATGTCCCTAATTCTGCATTCTGCTTTGTTGTTTGTTGTTTTGCAAAGCATCATGTATGAGTGGGAGTGAAATATCAAGTGTGGCTTAAGTCCAAAAGCTATTTGTGGCTGTGACCTAATTACAGTAGAAGACCCAGACTCCTTGAAGTGGCTTGCTCTACTTCCTCCCTCCTGCCACCACCCCAGGGCATAATCTCAGCAACAATCAGCCTTAGATTTCTGTGACATTTATTACTGAGTGCCCGGGTAAATGGAAGGGCTGCTGAGCCTTGGCTACCTCCCAGCTCCCCTCCTCCCATTCACTGAGGTCTTGGAATACTTAGTGGAGAAAAAAACTGCCACCATTAAGTGGTGTCTGTGTTATCTGTGAGGCAATGTAAGATAAGGCCATGATATTGCCACAATGCCTCCCTTGCTCCTGCCTTGGTATCTCTGAACCTGCCCTCTTTAGTGAGACAAGAATATTGTCAGTAACATGGTAAATCACCTCTCTTGGTGGTTAAAGCAGAAAGTTAATGCTCACATTCTAGACTATACTTTTCATTTTATAGTACTGATTGTACTCTCATATTGGTAGATGTAGTAGAAACAAATCTGATGACCATTTTAACATTTTATAAAAAAGCACCAGAATGGAAGAAATTGCAATTAAATCTTGCTAGAATTCAGCTATTTAAAACCAGCACATGTTTGCCTTTTAATACATATTAGTATCACCCCCAGTCATTCTCAAATGATAGCAGCCAGCTGTACCAACGCAGTTAAAACCAGCAGGTTTTGGTTCATGTTCAGACTTAATAAAATAGAGCAATCATAGCTAAGACCTTGTCATATGTCCAAGTATGCGAGCAGAGGACTTGGCCTAGAGTTGACATTCAGTCCAAAGGACACAGGCGTGCAGAGGGCCAGCGACATGACTAACTATAAATGCCACTTTTAAAATTTCCGTTACTCTTTTCCCCCTGGTTTGAAGCAGGTGCCTTTCACATACCGTGGCACTTGCTGCGTGTCTCCCTGTGGGTAAGGCCTCGCACTGAGGTATTGCTGCTGTGGCTCCCCAGGAGAGGCATCGCCCTGGCGTCCCTGGGGGGCCCCCATTTACACCATCGGGGGCCTGGATGACAACACGTGCTTCAGTGACGCGGAGCGCTACGACATCGACTTGGATCGCTGCAGCACCGTGGCCTCCATGAACACTCCCCGCCGAGGCGTGGGCTCCGTGGCCCTGGTGGTGAGTCGCTGCTTCCTCCAGGACCAGCTGGGGAGCACAGCTGCTTTTCACAGCTGCCTTCACAAGGTCTGAGACAAAATGCAGCTGGTGCGTCTGAGCACCTCTGCTGGTCATCAAAATCCTGTGCAAAAAGTCAGCATATTTAGGATAATACAACAAATTGAACTGTTTCAACAGTATTTGAGGTACTGGGAGGAGTATCCTTCTAATGACATGGGTAATGCTTCCTCTCTCACTCAGCTCACTGGTTTGTCATGGTCACTATGTTTAAAGGTACCAAATGCATGCTCTACTTTAATTCCCCGTGCTCTGAAAAACAGCTGCAACACTACAAAACTGTTGCACTTCTTTCATTGGAAGAGATAGCATTTATGTTAGATAATTAAATCTGGTGTTGGAATTCTTAAATGAAAGTGGATATACCACATTTTCCTATAATTTTACCGCTGCTTATGAAAAGCTGAGTAAAAGCACTACATCACAAATAATCTTTGTTTTCCAGAACCATGTTTATGCTGTGGGTGGCAATGATGGTGTAGCATCTCTTTCCAGTGTGGAGAAATACGATGCCCACTTGGATAAGTGGATAGAAGTGAAAGAGATGAGTCAGCGAAGGGCTGGGAATGGTGTCAGCGAGCTCCACGGCTGCTTGTATGTTGTGGGGGAATAAGATGTGGCATTTTGTAGTGCTGCTGCTGCTGCCAAGTGCTGGGCTTTGGAAGAGGCTGTTGTTGCTAGAGAAACTGGGAACAGATAGAGCTGACCTGTACTTGGTGTTCTTGGGCAGGAGAAGAATGCAAGCACAGCCAGGGCACGCTTAAATGAAGGTACGTTAGCAAGGAAATGAAAAGCAGCTCTGAACCCACATTTCAGGAGGGCTTATCTGTTCAGGACAATATGTCTCTATTAGAAAACCCTCTCAAGACTCACTACTCTTGAGTTTCCTTTTAGGAAACGATTGTTAAGTTCACATGCTTTCAAAGCACTTCAGTTGTGTTCTGAGTGTAGATAACAGTAGCTTCTTTTGCACTTATTCCACAGCTTCTTGTCTTGTGTGCTACCTTGCATTTACCTGCTTTCCTGAGAGAGGAAGATGCCAGGTAGGTGTGCCACAGTGACAGTTTAAAAAGCTCTGACTTGTGTATTATTGTAAGTGCTTCAATAGATTTTGAA